>JASTWP010003365.1:0-25153 GCA_030770255.1 Temnothorax ravouxi
CGTCGTAGCTAGGTCGATAACGTTCGACGACCTACACACGCGGTGTCTGCGCGACGACATTGAAATGTCGCGGACAACAGGCTTGCATAAGATCCAAACTACACGAGGTATACACCATATCCGAAACGAAAATAGCTCTAAGTCCGTACGACGATAAGCGCTACATTATACCCGGTTCTACCGAAACGCTGCCATGGGGACATTATAAAATACCATTGTAAATATATTGTAAATACATTTAGAAAAATAAATGACACATTTGTATGTATAATATGTTTTTATATTGTAATAAATTTTTACAATACATTATTCTTGTGTATCCATGAATTGTGTGAATTATCAAATCCTAACCACTTTACATAAACCTCATCCCCCCTTTTGCGCAAAACTTTTTCAACGAGATACACGTCGGAATTAGCAACGCGATGTAACTCGTATTCGTAGAAGCCGCCGGCGATGGGTTTTCCGCAGGAATCTTCCAACAGATACGTCACGGGATTAGTTTTCTGCACTTTGACGATTCTAAACACCTCCGTGGTCCAATTTGGCGTGTATCCTTTCTCGAAGATTGTCTTGAATTTACTCACGCGTACCGAGTCGCCTACTTTGAATCGCGCGGGAGCAGCGATCTTTACGTGGCTGTACACCGTTGCTAGGAGCTTGTCGGCGATCGCGGGGGTAACATCGATGGGTCGCATGCCGATAGTTCGATGCTTTCGCGCGTTGTAATCCGATACGAGACCCGACAGCGAGTCGATCCATTTGTAATTTCCATTGCGCGTAAACATTTTCCACATGTCGTTCTTGAGCGTGCGATTGAATCGTTCGACGACCGATGCCTTCATTGCGGAATAGGTCGAATAGTGATTGATATTATGTTTCTTCCAGAGTTTCTGCACGTTTGCGTTGTAAAATTCTTTTCCCTTGTCAGTCTGCAAATTTTTCGGGCATCTTCCGCCGTCTCGAATTATTTTCGCGATCGCCGCAGTAACCTCGGGTCCGCTCTTGGCCTTGAGCGGTACGGTCCATGCGTGCTTGCTCAGCACGTCGATAACGGTGAGTATGTAGTGGTAGCCTCTGTTGAATCGCGTGTATGGGCGCATCTCGACCACATCCGCCTGCCACAGATCATCGCATCCCTGCACTATGACGCGTCTTCGAGAAAAATTTCTTCTCGCAGGAGCGTGTAATTCTTCTACCTGCCTCCGCTTTTCAGCTGATTGCTTCTTACTAGCCATGACGATGACGCGCAACTGACGCAGATATCAGATGTACGTTCTTATCTATTTGCGATGATTCGCAATTACATCTTGAATCATCTTTTGAAGTTCGTTTAGGGTAATTTGCACGTTACTCTGAAATGTGGCTATCTTTCTCTCGATTTCATCCTGTCGATCTTTCAAAATTTGCACGCTTTGCTGCACGTAACGTTTATTTGCTGCATCGCCATCATCTACAGGCGGCGCTATCCGTCGAATCTTGCGCGTTTTCGCGTCAAAGTCAGTGGCGACCAAACCGCTATGAAACAGCTATCAAACAGCTTTTGAACAGCTATCAAATAGCTAAAAACAGCTATCAAACAGCTATTAAACAGCTATAAAACAGCTATCAAACAGCTATTAAACAGCTAAAAACAGCTAAAACGTATTTCGAAACAACTAAAACGTCTTTAAAAACAACTAAAACGTAATTCAAAACAACTAAAACGTAATTCAAAACTACTAAAACGTCTTTAAAAACAACTAAAACGTAATTCAAAACAACTAAAACGTAATTCAAAACAACTAAAACGTCTTTAAAAACAACTAAAACGTAATTCAAAACAACTAAAACGTAATTCGAAACAACTAAAACGTAATTCAAAACAACTAAAACGTAATTCAAAACAACTAAAACGTAATTCGAAACAACTAAAACGTCTTTAAAAACAACTAAAACTTTGTAGTATAATATAGATGTTTTAGTTGTTTTTAAAGACGTTTTAGTTGTTTCGAATTACGTTTTAGTTGTTTTGAATTACGTTTTAGTTGTTTTGAATTACGTTTTAGTTGTTTTAAATTACGTTTTAGTTGTTTTTAAAGACGTTTTAGTTGTTTTGAATTACGTTTTAGTTGTTTTGAATTACGTTTTAGTTGTTTTGAATTACGTTTTAGTTGTTTTTAAAGACGTTTTAGTTGTTTTGAATTACGTTTTAGTTGTTTTTAAAGACGTTTTAGTTGTTTCGAAATACGTTTTAGCTGTTTTTAGCTGTTTAATAGCTGTTTGATAGCTGTTTTATAGCTGTTTAATAGCTGTTTGATAGCTGTTTTTAGCTATTTGATAGCTGTTCAAAAGCTGTTTGATAGCTGTTTCATAGCGGTTTGGTCGCCACTGACTTTGACGCGAAAACGCGCAAGATTCGACGGATAGCGCCGCCTGTAGATGATGGCGATGCAGCAAATAAACGTTACGTGCAGCAAAGCGTGCAAATTTTGAAAGATCGACAGGATGAAATCGAGAGAAAGATAGCCACATTTCAGAGTAACGTGCAAATTACCCTAAACGAACTTCAAAAGATGATTCAAGATGTAATTGCGAATCATCGCAAATAGATAAGAACGTACATCTGATATCTGCGTCAGTTGCGCGTCATCGTCATGGCTAGTAAGAAGCAATCAGCTGAAAAGCGGAGGCAGGTAGAAGAATTACACGCTCCTGCGAGAAGAAATTTTTCTCGAAGACGCGTCATAGTGCAGGGATGCGATGATCTGTGGCAGGCGGATGTGGTCGAGATGCGCCCATACACGCGATTCAACAGAGGCTACCACTACATACTCACCGTTATCGACGTGCTGAGCAAGCACGCATGGACCGTACCGCTCAAGGCCAAGAGCGGACCCGAGGTTACTGCGGCGATCGCGAAAATAATTCGAGACGGCGGAAGATGCCCGAAAAATTTGCAGACTGACAAGGGAAAAGAATTTTACAACGCAAACGTGCAGAAACTCTGGAAGAAACATAATATCAATCACTATTCGACCTATTCCGCAATGAAGGCATCGGTCGTCGAACGATTCAATCGCACGCTCAAGAACGACATGTGGAAAATGTTTACGCGCAATGGAAATTACAAATGGATCGACTCGCTGTCGGGTCTCGTATCGGATTACAACGCGCGAAAGCATCGAACTATCGGCATGCGACCCATCGATGTTACCCCCGCGATCGCCGACAAGCTCCTAGCAACGGTGTACAGCCACGTAAAGATCGCTGCTCCCGCGCGATTCAAAGTAGGCGACTCGGTACGCGTGAGTAAATTCAAGACAATCTTCGAGAAAGGATACACGCCAAATTGGACCACGGAGGTGTTTAGAATCGTCAAAGTGCAGAAAACTAATCCCGTGACGTATCTGTTGGAAGATTCCTGCGGAAAACCCATCGCCGGCGGCTTCTACGAATACGAGTTACATCGCGTTGCTAATTCCGACGTGTATCTCGTTGAAAAAGTTTTGCGCAAAAGGGGGGATGAGGTTTATGTAAAGTGGTTAGGATTTGATAATTCACACAATTCATGGATACACAAGAATAATGTATTGTAAAAATTTATTACAATATAAAAACATATTATACATACAAATGTGTCATTTATTTTTCTAAATGTATTTACAATATATTTACAATGGTATTTTATAATGTCCCCATGGCAGCGTTTCGGTAGAACCGGGTATAATGTAGCGCTTATCGTCGTACGGACTTAGAGCTATTTTCGTTTCGGATATGGTGTATACCTCGTGTAGTTTGGATCTTATGCAAGCCTGTTGTCGCGACATTTCAATTTCGTCGCGCAGACACCGCGTGTAGTCGTCGAACGTTATCGACCTAGCTACGACGTTACTCTTAACACCTTTAGCCTTTTTCGTATCTTTTTTACCATCTACTCGCAAGGCATACATCTTTGCTCTAAGCCCGACGAATTCGATCATTATCGCACCGCTGTTTTCGTCTTTCATTAAGCCCGGTACTTTTTTATTGGCGAGTGGGATACCGTACGCATTATCGATTGCATAATCGCTAGTGTCAAATCTATTAATGTGGCGCTTCATGGTATCGTATACATCGTCGCACTCGATGTGGTAAATGAGACTGTCCGTATCGGTGTACGTGACTTTACACTTATCGCGATACAACGGTAACATGTACTCGTGATGAAATTCGTACAAACATGTCTTGGATATATCGAGGATGCACATACCCACGTAGATTGGTTTGTCGAACTTCACCTCGAGTTTTCGCATTTCTATTGCTACTAGATTCTCCGAAAAGACGCTTCGGCTATGAAAATTTGGTTTTGCTATCATTGCCTCCGCGCCGTATCTACCCTCCCAATGAGTCACGAGTCGCACGTCAACGTGATTGCGCACATTCTCCATGGTTTTACCAAACACGGCATTGTTCATCAATTTGTATAAATTTTTTTCGAAATCATTCTTGGCCAATGTCCTAAATTTCGTATTAAGTTCTATATAATCGCGAAGCCATGGAGATTGCGCGAATTTCAGTATGCGGTGAATCTTTGATATACGGAGACCGTGACGAGTACACTGCTGCAGGTTGCGATAATGTATTACATATCGTTTCTTATCGTATAATGTTGCGAGGAGCTTGTCCTGCCGCTTACCGGGTGGTTTATCGCGCGTCGGACAAAACGGTAGGTCAGTGTGCGCGTCGTGAAGATGTTGTGGATACTCCAAGTCGACTTCGAGTATGTAGCCTATCAAGGAATCTAACGCGACATCCATAACATTAAAATTGGTTACGTCGTCGACCCATTTAAAATCTGCATATGGCAATGGTTGACACATTGCCCAGCCGTATAAGTTATTTACATCAAAATACATCAGGTACGACGACGGTTTCGATGGATCGTACGACTGCATGTACTTGTTGTTGGCCAGCGCGTATCTGTTTGAACATTGACTCAAACCGCCGCGTATACCGCGTTCGATAAACATGACCATGTCAATGTCGGTAAGCAGTTCGAAATTGATGTGTGTATGCTTCAACATAGCATCCCACGTAAAACCCGGTAGAATATAATAATACGCGGGATCGAGTCCATAACTCGCGACGCAGCTATCGCGAAAATTTTCAAAGATATCGGCCAACAGCAAGACATCAGTTTTGAGATATAAATCGCTGTAATCACCGAGCGTTCGAATGGAGAACCGCTGCCAGACGTTGGCGGCGTGCGCGTAATCGCTCTCGGATACGGTGTCACCTGTCAATGAACTGTAAAACGAGTCGCGCGGTGGTAAACACAAGTCCTCCAATTTTTCAACGCAGTCAATGTATTCATAGGGAAATACGCCTTTTCGTGTCAGCAAATCAAAATTTTCTGCGGATATTTTACAAAATTCGCGTTGCAATATTTGCAGTTTATCTTTGCTGAGATAAGATGCCAATTTGTCGAGACTAGCGGTGAGAAACTTGTATGAATCGATAAATCGCAATTTGACGCAAGTTTTCTTATCTTTATCTTCGGTGCTTTGAACATTTTTTGTAAACGAAATGTATTTTTCTTTTGTAATTGGGAGTAAATCTACATGTCCCTCGTACGCTGTTGCTATTTCAGTTATAATAAAATGTGCGTCATAGCCCGATAAATTATGAAACACTATGGGAATGCAATGCGAATCTTTATAATTTAAGTTACAGTTAGAATGCGCGGGACCTCTGTATTGGCCGGTCAGGTGACAATGGTCGCGTACTCGCACGTCGTCTGGCTCGAACGGTTTTTCGCACATGTGACAGTGCGTTGCGCTGTTAAACTTTTCCCACTCGTCTCGCGTGAAATCTGCCATGGGTACGTTAGTGGACAAGATAGTTTTGACGTCGTGAGCTAAACGTCTTAGCTCCTCGGCGAACCACGCGACGCAATCCTTATCGCGACGAAACCGATACATAGATAACGACTCGTCGTACGAGCAACGCACGTAGTACCCTATGCTAAACACGCGATGATGCTGATATGTGTACCTAGACGTTTCCGGATCCGCTTCCATCTTCTCCAGGGTACATTCCAGGTCGGCGTATACGACAAACGGAACTCGTTCCTTCCTGCTGTGATTTTTAAAGGCCAACCACTTGTCGTTATCGCTCGGTAACTTGATCGCGCATTTGTTCATCTCCCGACAGTCGACGGTGTGGGCTTCCAATTTCTCGCTCGTGTAGAAGTAGTGCAAACATCTGCAAAAATAAACGCAAATATTATAAATTTTTTTATATACAAAATATTATATATTATTAAAAGAACTATAGGTACTTACCGATCGCAAATGTATTTTGTGTGTCCTTGTTTATTAATTTGCGAGCTCACGAGGCGGGATAGGTTCTTGATCCACGCAAAATGTCCCACGTTGTCGTCATGCATGTACAGCAGATTTACGTGTCTGTCCATCTTACGATCAGTAACCCGTAATGGCAAGATTGCAAGTTCCTTGTTTTTTTCGATGCTGTAGACGTTGATGGAGATGTCGTTGTGATTTTCAAAATTTTTAATTTGATCCAACGTCATTGGAAACTCAATGTCCGTAAGATTTAGCACCGACGTGTAATGAGGGTACGACGATTCCAGATCTGCATTTCTTTGGGCTGGATGTAGAGCAGCCGTCACTGACCATGCGAAACATGCATTGTCTCTTGATTGCACGTTTATCACCGCTTTCTTCTTTTTAATTTCTCGCGGTATTTCCACAAAACATCCCGCGTGCAATGGATTATATTTGTTCACATTTACCGTTAAATTGAGTATACGCGACAACGCCCATCCGCTATCACGTTCCTGGAATTCCTCCAGCTTTGCTAAGGTAGGCTCGATGACGTGTCGCTTGTACCACTCACACAGATCGGACTCACGAAAGAGTTCATAGTTTCTCGTTGCGATACTTTTATTCGCGCGTTTGTCACCCGCAACAAATTCACCATTAAACACTGTGTTAATTTTTACATTGCCATGTTGTTGCATGACGTTCCGCACACGATCGAGTACAATGTCTCCCGCATCTTTGAGAAATTGATGAGGGTCGATGTGTTTGGAATTTATTACCGCACCGGTCAGTATACGGCTTTCAAAAGCCGTATCTATCTCGCGCCATCTGAGTCCTGTCTCACTCGCACTGTATCCAGCACCCACATGCACGAAACGTTGACGTACCGAGTCTTTCAAACCTTCGAGTCGCGCGATACAAGCGACCAACGACTGTTTGAGACCGATCGATGACTGATCGATCGATAATCGTGGCCGTTTAATTCGGCTTTGTTCTTCCAACGATTCGATAAACTCGTCGCATCGTTGCTCCCACGCGGCAAAGTCTTCTCTCGAATTTAACAGGGTGGATTGCTCCAAAAATTCTTGTTCCATGTTATTGCACGATCCTCTTGCTAACGCCATTTGTTGCACTCACGACTTCCAGTTCTCGACTATTGAGCGTATCCCCCAGATTCGTCATTTTATATTCTACTAATGATACATTGTTTGATTATCATATCTAATTTCATCTCAGCAGCCGTACATCGGCGCTATTTGCAAAATTTGCAGTTTTGCACGTGTTCGATGAAATCGTCGCGAGACATGTTGCGACATGTTCTTCAAAACAATAACGCTCCATTGACTTATGCAAAATTGCAAAATTTGCAGTTTTGCATGTGTTCGATAAAATCATCGCGAGACATGTTGCGACATGTTCTTCAAAACAATAACGCTCCATTGACTTATGCGAAATTGCAAAATTTGCAGTTTTGCACGTGTTCGATAAAATCATCGCGAGACACGTATGCTCTTGAAAAGAAATCATATTCGATGCTCGATGAGGTAATCTCATCACGAATGTTCTTGACAAAGACATCACATTTAACGTATATGTGGATTGTGGTGGTGGTCACCATGCAGCAGCCGTACATTGGCGCTATTTTTGCAAGATTTGCAGTTTTGTGTATGTATAAATGGTCTACGAGGATTCTAGAGCGCAGTCGAGAGTTCGATACAATTCGAGTACGTCGCAAACAGCTAGATACGATGAACACTCACGGTGCGAACTATTACGTTCCGATTCAGGATGGAACGTGCGAGAAACAACACAATGAGTAAGTACCGCTAATTTTCGTATATACTTGTGCAAAAACTTTTATAAACATATAATTGTATTTTTACAGTTTTGATAAACCCCGCTACACGCCACGTATTTTGGGAAGAAGATTTGCCTTGACATCAACAGCGTATAAATTTTTGGATGTTGGAATCAACGCGGGACCTATATCCTCTGTGGATATACATATTGGTGATAACCGAGGCAATCGGATAATTCTGCCACATGCAACGTGGGTGACATTCATCGAAATACGTGCAGATATACAGCGACTCGTGCAGTCATCGGCACCATCTTCGCTAACGTTTCAAGATCTGGAGCTTGTTAAAATACGTGACGCAGATATTGTAAAATTGACGTCGTGCGGCACCAACTTGTACATGAAACCGTCAACCGTACTCTTCCTGTTCGAACGAATGTTTATTTTCAATTATGTCTAAATGTTCACGGTGTAAGTGAAAAATTCAAACATTTTGTAACCATTTTACGTCAAAATTGTATAACCGATAAATGTGACGCAGTTACAATCTTGCGTGAATTTTATGATAAAAATTCGATTATTGATTGTGAACTGTTGGCGTATGCTGCTGATAGTATTATGTATAATGCGCTTCATGATAAATAAATACATATAATATGGTTAAAAATTTCCTTTTCATTTACCGTTCCCTGTTGTTAAGCTTTGTTTATCGTTTACTTAAATATAATATTAAAATTAAATATCGCGAAGATCTAAACGATTAAATATTGTTGGCGAAAAAAATATATGCGATCGTGAGCGATAACGCGAACGGGGGGGGGGCCGGGAGGGACCGCGAGAACAAGAAGACGCGCGCGACCGGGGGACGGGGGCGAGAGAGAGATAACGCGAGCGGGAGCGTGTGACGTCACGCGACCGGCGCTGCCGTTGCACGCGGACCCCTCCCGCGGCGAAAACGCGGTCGTTCCGCGGCGCGGCGAAAACGCGGTCGCCCCGCGGCACCGGAAAACCCCCTCGCCCCGCGGCGCCGGAAAACGCGGACCTCCCCTCCTTGCGGCGCGGCGAAAACGCGGACCCCCCCTCCCCGCGGCGCTCGAAAACGCGGTTCCCCTCTCCCTCTCCTTGCGGCGCTCAAAAAACGCGGTTCCCCCCCTCCCCCTCTCCGCGGCGCTCGAAAAACGCGGTTCCCCCCTCCCCCGGTCCCCCCGACCCGCGGTCCCCCCCCCCTGCCTGCGATTCCCCCCGACCAGCGGTCCCCCCCCGCCCGCGGTTTCCCCCCGCCCCTCACCCCCCCTCAGATTCCCTAGTTAGAATCGGCATAGCTTACCTACTTTTGTATTTTAAGTACATGCAACCAATATTAAAAATATATGTTATTGTTTCGCGTTTGAATTGCGCGGGTGCATTTTGACCCAAATTTCATTGGCTTCGCTTATCGAGCCGCCGCCGCTATGCGCAATGATATACACCTTTCTTATTACATCATGGCTCTGTATTCATGCACTAGAAAAGGAAGGCCCCAGAGGGCAGTGGGCGGCAGAAAATATTCGTGATCCGAGAGAGAGAGAGATTGATTAATTGATTGATTGATTAAGTTTATTATGCCCAAACAACAGCTACAGGGCAAAGATACGAAGTAGCCTTAGAATGCAACACAATAGTAGCTACAAGAATACAGCAGAAGCAACAAATATAGTAACATAAAGAAAAGCTGAATTGTATTGCATCCCAGTGTATTACAAAACTAATACTTATACTAAAAAAAAAAAGCAAGAACAATATACTAACCTAAATGTTAAACTTAAGAAGTAATAGATGGTACGCGACGCAACTTAAAGTAAGATGAATTTGTATGACAAGCCAGACTGTCTGACTAGACGATGGTATTATTGCACGGATGTGATCACGCAAAAAGGCCAAGAAAATCAAACAGATTCAGATGCAAACAAGTACGAGCGTAGTAGGTTTTTGAAGGTCGGAAGCGATGGAGCGGACATTATGTTATCGGGAAGAGAATGCCAAAAACGTATTGCAGCAAGATGAAAAGTGTTCCAACATGTTGTGGTTCTACAAGACGGAACATGAAAAATCTACGACGGATTTGGAAGACAATCGGATCTTTTTATAAGTGATGGATCAGGCGAGGCAAAAAGCTCACTCAGGTAGATTGGAGAATATGAAAATAAGATACGATAAACCTGACAGCCAAGAAAATACAATCTCCTATTCTCCACCAAGAGCCATCCCAGTCGACGCCTGTAAGGCGTAATGTGTCCATCACGCTTAAGATCAAAGATATAACGCACACAGCAATTTACAAGCCTCTGCAACTTTGTATTAAGCTCCTTGCTTAAACCATCATAGACAAGGCAGCAGTAATCTACATGGGGTATAATCAACACCGTTACTAATGTTACTAATTTGATCTTTAATTCAGTGGAAAGAGAATTTCTATTACATTTCAATCTACCCAGCGAGAAATGACCCATCGAATCGACGTCAAATTGACGTCGAAAACGTATATCGAAAAGTAATTGAAATATTCATCGATCTCGATTGAAATGTGGTACCACTTTTGATGACTTTTTGATTCAGAATATCGATTTCGACTCGATATTGATTACCATTTCCTCACTGCAGCTATTATCAGAAGCCATAAAACATGATCTTTTTTTTGTATTATACATTAAAATAAATGAATATATTCACATTCTACTACTTATATGTTCAATAATATATTGAAAATATATCGAAAATTATCTATTTATTTCTCCCCAATATCTTTATTAGAAGAGAATCACAAAACTTACAATGGAAATCATTTTTACAATTAAATTATTTATCTAGATAGAATTGCACATATATGCACATTTATTATTACAAACATATATTACTTAAGTCTAGATAGAGTTGCATATATAGTCCGGTCAATTTAGCCCAAAAAATAGAGGTAAGGTTACAATAAGTCCGATAGAGCTGAAAATTCGTACGAATGTTTGGAACACCATTATAAATGAACTGTGAAAAGTCCCCATACATCCCGGGCCTGGAAAAAATTTTATTCAAGGTCAAAGGTGGCAAAAATGGGTTTTTTGTGTTTTTCAGCCGAATGGTAAGTTTTATCATAAAAATAGCTTAGACAATAATTGTAGATCGTGCAATTATCTATAATAATTGTCTCTATACTTTTTTCTGTAAGAGTCACCGTTTCCGAGATATAATCATTCAAAAAGTTGAAAAAACGGTGTTCTTCATAATATGCACACGTTTCTACGCCACCTGTGAGGTAGTGTACTTGACGCGTTTTTTACGTGGTTTTCCCGGTAGGCCTATTCCACGAACTATTGTGACCGTATTTAATTCAACACTATACTATTTAATAATAAAAAATGGGAAATGTTAAAAATAATGAAATAGGTGTGAATTGTAATGAATTGGTGATTACTTCTTGTGGAGTAAATTACTATTTTTAAAAACTTCAGCACAACCAACTAAATCTTGCACGCAATAAGTGGCTGCAATACGACATCAGCATTTTACAGGAGGGGTAAAACATCAGTTCTGAAAATGTTTGAGAAACAAGATTTAGTTGGTTGTGCTGAAGTTTTTAAAAATAGTAACTCTACTCCACAAAAAGTAATCACCAATGGAATGCGCTTTTTTCTTTCCATCTACGGAGCTCTAAAAAAAATTACCTGCTTAGATAAGTTCCGCTACGTATGTTTTGTAAAAAGTACTCGTAACAAAAAACGAGTGCAGTTAGCTTGTCTTCCTCCAACCTCTGCTTCTGCCCAACAACATCTATTTCGGGTATATTATCAAGTTCAAGTGTGGCTTGGTAATCAATTAGATCCAAAGGACTGGGGTTGGAAGTTGATCGACAATACATTGGAACCAATCCAGACTTTACTCCCACCTGCACCGGGAAAACTTCTCAACACAATTTTTTGCAATTGTAAAAAGGGATGTAATGCTAAATGCGGCTGTAAAAAAGTTGGATCGTTTTGTTCGTTAACATGTACTAATTGTCAAGGCCAGTCGTGTTCCAATGTTGAATTGCTATCAGAAGAGGGTTCATACAATATCAGCGAGGAAACATCTGATGCATCGCTCTTGGAACAATTTATTTGCACTCAGCAGGAAGAGGAAGAAGAAGAAGAAGAACAAAAAGAAGAAGACGACTAACATGAAGAACAACAAGAAGAAGAAAATGCAGAAGTATTTGATGGTTATGAATCAGACCAATAATTTAACCCAATTCATTACAATTCACACCTCTTTCATTATTTTTAACATTTTCCATTTTTTATTATTAAATAGAGTATAGTGTTGAATTAAATACGGTCACAATAGTTCGTGGAATAGGCCTACCGGGGAAACCACGTTAAAAAAAACGCGTCAAGTACATTACCTCACAGGTGGCGTGGAAACGTGTGCATATTATGAAAAACACCGTTTTTTCAACTTTTTTAATGATTATATCTCGGAAACGGTGACTCTTACAGAAAAAAGTATAGAGACAATTATTATAGATAATTGCACGATCTACAATTATTGTCTAAGCTATTTTTATGATAAAACTTACCATTCGGCTGAAAAACACGAAAAACCCATTTTTGCCACCTTTGACCTTGAATAAAATTTTTTCCAGGCACGGGATGTATGGGGACTTTTTACAGTTCATTTATAATGGTGTTTCGAACATTCGTACGAATTTTCAGCTCTATCGGAATTATTATAACCTTGAATGTCTACTTTGACCGGACTAATATGTATATGTATTTATCATAAAAAATATATATTATTTAAGTCTAGATAGAGTTGTACATACATATATGTATTTATAATCGCAAATATATATTATTTAAGTCTAGATAGAAAATATATATTGCACATATTGTATATTTATTATCACAAAAAAACACAGATTTGACAGATTGACTTAGTGCAATTAACATAGATTGATTCAGTGTAATTAAGATTAAGCAAGAGATATTGTAAGTTAAAGTTTGAATAATTTCTCAAATCAAGTACTTATAATTGAGGTTCATGTCTAATACATATTCGTGAATAAAAAAGAGATTGTTTCAAAATCTCAAAATTGAAATTCTTGTGTACAGCTTCAAAGCCAAAAAAACACTTCTTAAAATATGTTAATAAACTGCTGTGATATAAAGAATAAATTTTGTTATATGTTTAGGTTTTTTTTTAATTAAGCAAATTCTATACAAGTGCATAGACATGGAACAAGTAGGAAAACTGCAGTCCTGTCGAGAGTCCTGTCCTTAATCGAATCACCGAGCGCGTGTAATCTGTAACGCTTTATTTGAAAAATTATTCAAATTTTAAATTGCAATATCTCGCTTAATATTAAAAATATCCAAAAACTGTAAAGGACTTTTTGACTCAGTTTTTTATACAGAATATGCGATTTTTTTCGCATTACATTAATCGAACATCCTGTATCTATATCTTCACTAGAATACTACTTTTTATAATACTAATTTATTTATCTCCCTGCCGGCACTGGTACGTGTTAAAAACGTCATTATTGTTATATGGGATGGCCGGGGTAACTCACATTAACAACACTATACGTAATTGAATACTCGTTCTTTATTCGCGTGTTTACTGCTCACGGTCTCGTGTGTTAATGCCGCCTTTCGTTACTCTCGCAACGCCATCTCACGCTTACTAGCTCACATACCTTTTAGGGCTTATACATATGTAACATCCTCCCTTTTCTCAGAATAAACGTTTACCTTATAATCTATATTACGGTTGTGCCTTAACGTAAAGTCTTTGGTAATAAGTAATACAATTGCCAATTGCTTGAAACCTACTCCATTATATAATCCTTTAAGTGATTCGGTAACTTTCGGTCTCGTACAGGCCTACTTTGCGCTACACTAAGATCAGCACTTGGTTCTGACTTCGTTGCAACAACAGAATCCTCCCGCGACTCCGATTCGGTTTTCACTTTGACATTTTGCTCCGATATATTATTTCAACATCATCGTCAAATTCGCTAGGCCCTGCACGGTTAAACTTCTTGACATGTGCTACATTTCGTTTAAACCTCTTTCCATCCGCATTTTTAATCGTTACATTATCACCGGCTCTATCAACTACCTCGTACTTAACGCTTTCATACTCCGGACTTAATTTATCTCGCTTAATCGCTTTTAATAGAACAGTATCACCTAATTTCAAATCACTTTCTTTGGCATTGTTTCGCAAATCGTATCGCTCTTTACTTTTAAGCTTTTTCCACGCATCCCTATCTCTAATAGCTTCATCTAGATTATTTCTGATCTCTCGCAATTCTGGCATTTTAGTTTTTATCTTTCGACCGAACATTAGTTCCGCTGGCGAAACCCCTGTCGATGCTTGTGGAGATGAGCGATACATAAGTAGATAGTCTAATATCTCTTGTTTCCAGTCTTTTTGTTCGAACTGTGCAATCTTTATGCGTTTAAGAAGACTGCGATTTTGTCTTTCGACTTCCCCATTCGCTTGGGGCCAGTACGGCGCTACATGAATAAGTTTAATACCGCACCTAGACATGTATTCCTGCATTTCTTCACTCACTAATTGTTTCCCGTTATCAGATATTAACCTATTCGGATAACCATATCTCGCAAATATATGTTTCAATCTATTAATAATCGCTGCCGACGTAATTGATTGCATTATCTCTATTTCGTAAAACTTACTGTAATAATCAATAATCACGAATATGAAATCTCCGGAAGGCAAAGGCCCAAGGAGATCCATCGCTAAACATTCCCACGAACTATCCGGTAGCGCGTTTGGTTTCAACGGTGAGATATTAGCTGTCTTTTGCACTATTTGGCAGCTCTCGCACGTTTTTACAAAGTTTTCCGCGTCTTTATCGATTCCTGTCCACCAAACTTTACTCCTTAGCCTATCCTTCATCGCAACAATACCAGGATGTCCCTCATGCGCTATTGATAATACTCGCTTCTTTAGTTTTTCGGGTACGACCATTCTCGTTCCCCGTAACACAACATTATTGTACACACAAAGTTCGTCTTTAATTGCTTTTATCCGCGTACTGGATAACGAATCCCAGTTTCCTGTTGCAATCGCTTGCCTAACTTCACCTAACCACGAATCTTTGCGCGATTCTACTTCCACTTCTTCAATAGACATTGCTCTCGGCACACTCTCTTTTGCAACCCACGCGATAAACAATTCGTCCTCACACTTACTTTTCTCCCCCTCGTTATTACCTGTTTTTAATAAACGAGATAACGGATCTGCAATATTACTCTTTCCACTTTCGTATATCACTTTGTATTTAAACATTTGAAGTCTTAGCACCCACCTCTCTATGCGGCTGCATGGCTTTGACCTTGGTGCAAATATACATTCTAAGGCTTTATGGTCCGTGACCAATTCAAACTTAATACCAAAAAGCCAATATTTGAATCTTTCACACGCATAGACCAGTGCTAAAGCTTCCTTTTCCGTCTGTGAATATCTTCTCTCATAATCGGTTAGACTTCGACTCGCAAAACTTATAATTCGCCATTGTCGATCTTGTTCCTGTGCTAAAACACAACCTATACCTACCGGGCTAGCGTCGGCAACTACTCTAGTTCTCGCATCCGGATTATAAATACCTAGCGTTTCTGCATCCATCAGCTTATCTTTCAGCATCTGAAATGCAATTTTCTGTGGTTCACCCCACACGAATGGTTCGCTCTTTCGCGTAAGCCTTCTTAAAGGTTCGCTAATTGTCGCCATATTTGGAATAAACGCTGCGCAAAAATCGACCAACCCCAGGAAACTTCTGACTTCTTCTGGCGTTTCGGGTTCTCTGAAATTCTGTACTGACTCGACTTTCGATCGCATTAACCGATAACCTGACCCGTTTACTATGAACCCCAAAAATTCAATTTCCTTAACCGCAAAAAACGCATTTATTTTTATTAAGCGTCAAACCCTTCTCTAAGAGTCTGTCAAGTACTTTCTGAAGTTTCCGATTATGATCTTCTAAATTCTTTCCATAAATCACAATATCGTCTGCGCTATTTATTACTCCCTCCAGATCTCGTAAAATTTCTTCCAATATCTCTTGAAAAATTTCCGGCGCACAGGTTAAACCGAAAACTAACCTCTTAAATCTAAATAGACCACAATCCGTACTAAACGTAGTAATACTTCGCGTATTTTCCTCAAGCTCAATTTGATTAAACGCTCCCCGAATATCTAACTTTGAAAAACACTTCGCGCCTCTTACTTTATCAAGTAGTTCTACAAATACAGGTAACGGGCTTCGTTGACGAGTTATTGCCTCGTTTACTTCACGTAAATCTAAACAAAGACGTATTTCCCCCGATCTTTTAACTATCGGTACTATTGGCGATACCCAAGGCGTCGGCCCTTTTACTCTTTCGATAATATCATCACGCAACAGTTTCTCTATCTCTTGTTTAACTAAATCACGCATTTTATAAGGCAATCTTCTTCGCGGCTGAGCAACTGGTTTCACCGAACTATTTATCGGAATTTTAAGCTGAAAATCTTTCAACTTCCCTATACCCTCGAAAAGTTTATTATCTAGCTTAACGTCACCTTTAATGTTCTCAATCTGATTGATTTGTAAGTGTACTCCGACATCTAAAATACTTAACTCTTTTGCCGTTTGAATACCTAAGAGCGGTTGTCCTTTACCTCCGAACACTTTAAAAATTGCCCATGCGGTTTTACTACCGATCTTTATCTCACACTCAAATTCACCAAAAATCTCTAATCCGTCTTTCTTCCCGTATGGAAATGCGGTCTTATTAACCTTACGCGATACACATTTTATTCCTTTTGACTTTAATGATTCCCATGTATTTTCGTCCATAATATTACATCGAGATCCCGAGTCAACTAGAAGATCAATTTCTATTCCCCCTACGCTCGCTGATATTACCTCTCCGTGTTCTAATACGCATATCTTATCTCTTAAGGCGAACGCATATTTGTCGTCGTTTCTTTCCACGGCGTCGCCATCTAGCTGCTTCACCGTAGTTGACTTTCTTCTCTCCTTGTTGGCGCTGCTGTTCGTGTTGATTTCCTTCTTGTCCTGCTTGTCCGAACCATCGCCATGTTTGTCTGCTCGATCTCGATATGTTCTGCACATCGCTGCGAAATGACCCTTTTTACTGCAGTTCGTACACTCCTTATTTCTAGCCGGACATTTCTCGTCTGATTGTGCATGTCCTCGATAACCGCATCTGTAGCACTTAATACCACTGGAACTGGAACTGTCTGATTTTCCTCGTGCGTTCTCCCTCTTTGTCGTAATCCGCGCCACTACGTTATTTCCTATAGCCTTTGTCTGAACCGATGCCGTCTCGAACGCCTGTGCAATCTCCATCGCTTCTTTCAGTTCGATGTCATCCTTTTCTAATATACGCTTCCTCACTTCCATTGAACGACCTTTCTCAATAATTTGATCGCAAATTTCTGTGTCCATAGAAGCGAATCTGCAATACTTTGCTTGCTGACGCAAACGTGTTACAAATTGACCGACCGTTTCGTCTTCTTTCTGCGCCATATTTCTAAAAAGGTGTCGCTCGTACGTCGTGTTCAATTTCGGGCTGAAGTAATCTGTTAGCACTTTCTTTGTCTTTTCGTACGGATCCTCATTCCCTATCACCACGTCGCAGTCTGGAATAGCGTAGAATATGTCTTGTAGATCCATCCCGCCATAATGTAAGAGCATGGCCTTCTTCCTTTGCGTCTCGGTTATATTTTTACTCAGCAGAAAAAGCTCGAAGCCTCTGAGCCATCTCGAGCGGGATCCGTTAGCGCACGGTGCGATAGCGCACAGCCCGATAGCACACGTCGAATTTAAAATAATTCCCGATAGCCCACATCCCTTTAGCACACGTCCCGATAGCACACCAAATAAATGGCGCATTATCCCGATAGCGCACCAAGTAATATGCACATTTGCCCGATAGCACACAGGAAAATGAAACATAGTACCGATAGCGCACGAAATGTTGGAAGCATTTTCCCGATAGCGCACGAGGTGTGCTAAAGGGACGTGTGCTAAAGAGAAAAGACGCGTTTCTTTCCCGATAGCGCACGAGGTGCGCTAAAGAGACGTGTGCTAAAGAGAAAAGACGCGTTTTTTTTCCCGATAGCGCACGAGGTGTGCTAAAGGGACGTGTGCTAAAGAGAAAAGACGCGTTTCTTTCCCGATAGCGCACGCACGTTTCTTTCCCGATAGCGCACGAGGTGCGCTAAAGAGACGTGTGCTAAAGAGAAAAGACGCGTTTCTTTCCCGATAGCGCACGAGGTGCGCTAAAGAGACGTGTGCTAAAGAGAAAAGACGCGTTTTTTTTTCCCGATAGCGCACGAGGTGTGCTAAAGAGACGTGTGCTAAAGAGAAAAGACGCGTTTCTTTCCCGATAGCGCACGCACGTTTCTTTCCCGATAGCGCACGAGGTGCGCTAAAGAGACGTGTGCTAAAGAGAAAAGACGCGTTTCTTTCCCGATAGCGCACGAGGTGCGCTAAAGAGACGTGTGCTAAAGAGAAAAGACGCGTTCCTTTCCCGATAGCGCACGAGGTGCGCTAAAGAGACGTGTGCTAAAGAGAAAAAACGCGTTTCTTTCCCGATAGCGCACGCACGTTTCTTTCCCGATAGCGCACGAGGTGCGCTAAAGAGACGTGTGCTAAAGAGAAAAGACGCGTTTCTTTCCCGATAGCGCACGAGGTGCGCTAAAGAGACGTGTGCTAAAGAGAAAAGACGCGTTCCTTTCCCGATAGCGCACGAGGTGCGCTAAAGAGACGTGTGCTAAAGAGAAAAAACGCGTTTCTTTCCCGATAGCGCACGCACGTTTCTTTCCCGAGAGCGCACGAGGTGCGCTAAAGGGACGTGTGCTAAAGAGAAAAGACGCGTTTCTTTCGCGATAGCGCACGAGGTGCGCTAAAGAGACGTGTGCTAAAGAGAAAAGACGCGTTTCTTTCCCGATAGCGCACGAGGTGCGCTAAAGAGACGTGTGCTAAAGAGAAAAGACGCGTTTCTTTCCCGATAGCGCACGCACGTTTCTTTCCCGATAGCGCACGAGGTGCGCTAAAGGGACGTGTGCTAAAGAGAAAAGACGCGTTTCTTTCCCGATAGCGCACGAGGTGCGCTAAAGAGACGTATGCTAAAGAGAAAAGACGCGTTTCTTTCCCGATAGCGCACGAGGTCCGCTAAAGAGACGTGTGCTAAAAAGAAAAGACGCGTTTTTTTCCCGATAGCGCACGAGGTGTGCTAGAGGGACGTGTGCTAAAGAGAAAAGACGCGTTTCTTTCCCGATAGCGCACGCACGTTTCTTTCCCGATAGCGCACGAGGTGCGCTAAAGAGACGTGTGCTAAAGAGAAAAGACGCGTTTCTTTCCCGATAGCGCACGCACGTTTCTTTCCCGATAGCGCACGAGGTGCGCTAAAGAGACGTGTGCTAAAGAGAAAAGACGCGTTTCTTTCCCGATAGCGCACGCACGTTTCTTTCCCGATAGCGCACGAGGTGCGCTACAGGGACGTGTGCTAAAGAGAAATGACACGTTTATTTCCCGATAGCGCACGCACGTTTCTTTCCCGATAGCGCACGAGGTGCGCTAAAGAGACGTGTGCTAAAGAGAAAAGACGCGTTTCTTTCCCGATAGCGCACGAGGTGCGCTACAGGGACGTGTGCTAAAGAGAAAAGACGCGTTTTTTTCCCGATAGCGCACGAGGTGTGCTAAAGGGACGTGTGCTAAAGAGAAAAGACGCGTTTCTTTCCCGATAGCGCACGCACGTTTCTTTCCCGATAGCGCACGAGGTGCGCTAAAGAGACGTGTGCTAAAGAGAAAAGACGCGTTTCTTTCCCGATAGCGCACGCACGTTTCTTTCCCGATAGCGCACGAGGTGCGCTACAGGGACGTGTGCTAAAGAGAAATGACACGTTTATTTCCCGATAGCGCACGCACGTTTCTTTCCCGATAGCGCACGAGGTGCGCTAAAGAGACGTGTGCTAAAGAGAAAAGACGCGTTTCTTTCCCGATAGCGCACGAGGTGCGCTACAGGGACGTGTGCTAAAGAGAAAAGACGCGTTTTTTTCCCGATAGCGCACGAGGTGTGCTAAAGGGACGTGTGCTAAAGAGAAAAAAAAACGTTCATTTCCCTATGACGCACCAGGTGCGCTACAGGGACGTGTGCTTGTGTGAATAGACGCGTTTTACAAAAAAACGTAAAAAATAAATTTTTGTTCTTGTTCTACACAATTGTTTTTTGGATCTAAAATTGCAAATTTTTACGACATCTTTACTCACTTGTAATGTATCCAAACATCTTTATGAAAAAATTGGCAATTATACGACTTGATAGAGCAAAGTTTTAGCTTTAAGAATCCTTTTTGCGAATTGCGGTACGATGATTTTTGACGGAGTTATGAGCAATCAAAGTCAAAATGCTCATTTCTTATTCAATCCGCGTTAACTCAGTAACAAAAAATCGTAGAAACATTTTTAAAAAAAGATTTTGTAAGGAAAACTTCGAGCTTTCACATTGGGAAGTCAAAAAATTTTGCATGATTTTTTTTAGCACGTGACAGGCCCACAAAGTGAGAAGAAAATTTCCCATTTTGTCCAGCTCGTGGTTTTCTATGTGTAAAAATTACCAAACTCACAGAAACTAAAAGAAAATAGTGATCTTCTGAAAGTAGAGATTTCAAGCTTTAAAACCCTTTTTTTAAACTTAAATTTTGTTCATTTTTAACGAAGATACAGCTGCTCAAATTTTGCCTAGTTTTTAAGAAAATTTAAGTGTTTCTTTAATTTTTGTGACGAGTGTATATATATTTTATTACATATATTTTTTTTTTTATATTTTCTGTACATACACATATTCAGTCACAACATTTATCTTGTTATTTGTGTCCTGTTTCCTTACTATGTCAACCATTTATGAAAAATTCAGATATATTTGAAAGATTACGAAATTTAGTGTTCAGAATCTGATTCAGATAAACCCTCATAATCATCTTCAAAATAATTATTTAAATAATCTGCAGGTAAATGTATTATTGGTTGATATATATACAGCAAACCCGAAGTACCATAGAATAGACGCAATTATAGATGCAATTATTGGTCACACATGTGGCTACAAAGTAGGAAAGCGAGTTGCTGCTCTCACGTCGCAACAATTTGATGGTACTTTGGGTTTGCACATCAACCAACAATGCATTCACCTACAAATTATTTAAATATATAATTATTTTAAAGATGATTATGATGATTCATCTAAATCAGATTCTGAACACTAAATCTCGTAATCTTTCAAATGTATCTAAATATTTTTCATAAATGGTTGACGCAGTTAGTGAGGAAACAGAACAGAAATAAGATAAATGTTATGTGACTGCATATATGTGTATGTACAGAAAGTATAAAAAAATATATAAAATAAAAAAAATATATTAAAAATGTAATAAAAATTATATACAATTTTATGTCAAAATACTAGATCTTTCAAGCCTTATAATTCCAAAAGTTTTTAATGAAAGAATACTTTATTGTAGTGTTTTGGAAAGCTCTCGACAAAAGTTACAAGAATATGCATTGAAAAATAAGGGTTTCCATTTAAGAAGTTAAAGGTGTCGTTTACGCGATCTTTAAACGACCATCCAAGGTTAAACCAATGACACCATCTTATGTGCCCCTTCAAACCAAACAACTTTTGTCTGAAATAATGTTTCCAATCTCTTTTACTTTAAGAGATATTCATCTGAATCACTTAAAATGATACACCCCGTGTATATATATATATATATATATATATATATAAGTAATACAATATACTAACTTTAGGTATTACATGTTAAGCACATTTCTTGACGTTTGACTTATTAAAAAGCAGTACACGTGGTTTTCAATTTTCTAATAAGTCTAATAATATCTTAAAATATTTCTACAATCTCTGCAAAGAAATTGATGAGCGTTGATAATTTCATCACAGAGCATTAGATTCTATTAGCAGAGACTATGATATTAATCTTTCGCATAAAAGATTCTCGTGCTTTGTAATGGATCTTCCCTTTTTGATATTCTATGAAACTTGAATCTGTTTGCCCATTATGATTCACCAATTGTTTTCTTCTGTTAAAATAAAAAATAAATAAGATACAATATTATTAATAAGCAGCGTGACATGAAAATGTTCCTTGTGTGTACTGCAATCTTACTCATATAACTATCATCAAAATCTTAATAATTCAGCCTTCTTTAGGCTCTACGAACAGTAATAAAACAATATATGATAATATTTCATATGATAATTGTGCCATATTTATCTCGTCACTTACATGTGTTGCATACCATGTATTATTACTAGCAAAGGTTCCACTGAAAATAAAAACATTGATTAGCGAAAAATTTATTAAACTTATCTTGAGTATCTTTTATTGTTATCTACAAACTATGAGAATATAACAATACTCACTTTTAATTAAATGTGTCTTACATGTATATACATCCACTTTTTTGTTCAACGTTACTAATAAAATACTTGAATTACATTATGATAGCAAACATTGCTTATCCAACTTAATATAAGAAGTGTCAAAATCCAGTAAACTTTCATGTTTGATACCAAAAACACCAAATATGCTATTAAAACAGGGATGCATGCAAAGTTAGGAAATCTGTCATATTTGGAGTAGAAGAACGCTCTGTTAGATTATTTATTTTTGTTTAAATAAAAATAAGAAAATTATAAATTATTATTTAAATAAAAGTTTTTTAAATGCATTCTTCTACAATGCCTCCAAATATAACAACATACGATTTCCTAACCGCGCGTACATTCCTGTTTCAATATTATATTTAGCGTTTTTAGTATCAAACATCTGGAAATTTACTGGATATTGACCCTTCTTATATTACATTGGATTAGCAATGTTTGCTGTCATAATGCAGCTCGAGTATTTTAGCAACGTGAGACTAGAGTCCTATAATAATATTATTATAGGATTCTACGTGAGACAAGTTAACACACACACACACACACACACACACACACACACACGCACACACGCGCACACGCACGCACACACACACACACACACACACACACATTTAATTAAAAGTGAGTATTATTGTTATATTCTCATAGTTTGTAGATAATAATTAAGGGTATGTAAGATAAGTTTAATAATGTATTAGTTAATCAATTTTTTACTATTTACAGTGAAATCTTCACTAGAAATAATGTACAATGAACAATCTATACAAGTGCTGGGATAAATAAGGATAAATATGCACAATTACATTAAGAAATATTTTTATTTTGTTTTCTTATCGTTTGTTGATCCTAAAAGAGCTTGGATTATTACGATGACAATTATACAGTAAGGTAAGATTACACCACACAAGATGTTTTTGTCACACTGCTTATTAAATATTATATCATATTCATTTTTATTTTAGCAGAAGACAGTAATAGATGAGATGAATGGTAATCTGCAAACCAGAAATCCAAGTTGCATCGAATGTAAAGAAGAAATCCATTACAAAGCATGAGAATCTGTTAAGCGAGAGCTTAATATTCTAGTCTCCGCAAATAGAAGCTTGTTATTTGTAATGGAAAGGTCAACGCTCACAAGGCTTTAATATTAATAATATATATAAAAAGTTAAAGGAAGTAATGAAATATTTACACATTAAAATTAAATTCGCAAAATTTATTTATGAAAATTACAAAGAATCTTATAATTATAATATATAAATGTTTAATATTTTGTTGTATTAAAACAATATGCAAATTATAACTCAGCTTATATAAATATTTGCTTCAAACGAAAATTATTTATGATTACATTATAGATCTGTTCATTTTAACTGAACTGGCTGCACCAGTTCAAAGTTTATCTTTTCTCTTCCAATATGGAGTAAAGAAGATAAATTCTGAATTAGTGCAACCAGTTCAGCTAAAACTAACAGATCTTATATCATGACAACTCTGACTCGACTAGATTTTTTTCTTATAAGTTTAAAAAAAAAACAAATTAATAAATCATTTGTGGAATTATTTGTTACTAAAACCATTGCACGCGTAAAAAGTTTTAGTCGTAACCGTAAGATTCGACCAATTGCGTTGCTCGATTCGACCAACCGTAAAATGCATCGTCTATAATAGTGAGCAGTAAGCAGTACGAAATGGGATTTGTTTATTTCGTTACTCCCGACAAAATGGACAAATCCCATTTGGTATTGTTTGCTGCTTACTACTTATGGCTCTGGCAGACCAGCGCGATTTGCGACACACGACGCGCGATTATCCAATGGGCGTACAATTTTTTGAAAAAGAGCTGTACGCCCATTGGATAATCGCGCGTCGCGTGTCGCAAATCGCGCTGGTCTGCCAGAGCCATTACTCTGTACTATTTACTGCCCTTGTAGACGACGCATAAGAATCGTAGCAATGCGATTACGACTAAAACCTTTTTACGTGCAATGGCCTTAATGACGAAAATTATTTATGATCACATTATATCGTGACAACTCATCTGAATCGAGTTTTTTCTTATAAAGTAAAAAAAAAATTAATCATCAATAGAACTGTTTATGGAACTTATTAAAAAAAATTGAGAAAAAGATCTCTTTCTGAACATAAATTTTAGGATTACTTTTAAATTCTATGTTTACATACTAATATTAAGGCCATTTTACACGCACTTTCCGTCATCATAAACTTAACCGTAACGTAAGAATTCGACCAATCGCGTTGCTTGATTCGTGTGACATACAATCGAATCAAGCAACGTGGTTGAATCCTTAAGACCCGAGCACAGACTTTTGCATAACGCATAAGCATGAGAAATTTGATTGGTTGAATTTCTTATGCATATGCGTTATGCATGTTTGGACCAATCAAATTTCTTATGCTATGCGTTATGCAAAAGTCTAAGCTCTGGCCTTTACATTACGGTTAAGTTTATGGTTACGCAAGGTGTGTAGAATGGCCTTAAAACCCATTCTACACTAAAGTCTTTAGGG
>JASTWP010003366.1:0-25105 GCA_030770255.1 Temnothorax ravouxi
ATATTTGAAATTGATCTTCTAGCGAAAAAATTTTTTTTTTTCACAATATAAATTCATATTTTCACCGAATGATTTTTGTAGATTAAGCATCTTGATAAAGCTATCAACATATGACCGTGGACATTGAGAAATCTTGACGTCGTATGGCTGTTCGAAAAATCGCAGTTTCACGGAGAGGAAGGATATCTCTCGAGGACTCGTTCGCAATGTTTGCATCTCATTGCATTGAGACAAAATGCGCATCTCGCGTCACGTATCATCTCAGATCACTGGCGCTCATTGTACCGCACGTTTTGTCTCTATCGCGCGCCTAATGCCGCGTTACTCGTTAGCAAACGCAGATAATGCGAACATCGGCGCGGAAAAAGGGGGAGAAATAAGAGGCAAAGTTTAACAGCGACCAGCGTCTCCTCGCGACGTTAGTCGCGAATTGCGCTGACAAGTGCTGTGCAAAATCTATACTTACACGCCACCGCGCGCGGTTGCACGAGGCAGCACGCTGCAAAAACGGAGGAAAACAGATACAAGAGTTTGACGTCTATTAGCTACGCTTCGGGTTACACACGTGTTACGAATTCATCAACGTCACGCCGATGACATCGCATTCTTGGTAAATGTGCTCTGATTGCGTCTCGCTCTATCGGTGTTAAGGTAAATGACGTGCTCATTAATAGTAACATATGCAAAATACGTAATCGATAGACCGAATGTGAATGTTAATACGCGATTATGTAATAATAAAACTTTTTCCTACGTTTATTCCGACCGGGGGCTCGAAATGAGGGCTCTTAAATAAAATGATACACGATTGGCGCGTAAACTTTTTACGCTCACCCCCAAAAGCGTCGAATTTAACGAACGTGGATTATAATTAATATATTATAATTAATATATCAATGTGTCAAACCGCGCAGAAACTCCCAGTCATGTTAAACGCGACATCTTGATGGATGTTTTTCAACGACTTCGTGACGCGGCAAAAGATTTAATTGCCACTCGAAATAAACGCCCAGTACCTAAGACTTGTTACGTAACATGCGAAAATCCCGATTTTCCTCTAGTTTATTTTGCCCTTAAAATAGATCTGTAACATTGAGACTGCGAGATATTTATCTAGCTATTCGTTTATGCAACGTAAAAGTGATTATATAATATTGATAGTGATATCGGGCAGCTGAAAAAGGGCAGAACTGTGCTCGGACGATAAGAATTGGCGAACGGCTAGCGCGCGTATAAATAGTGAATAACATGTGATTTTAATATGAAATACGTTTCAAACTTCATTTACGAATACGTGTTTAGCGTGCTCAATGTAAAATCCAATCCCCACCTAATTGTGCTTCGGCCGCTTTTGAGCGAAAAACAAAAAATCAAACAAACTTCCTTCTTTTGAAATCATTGTTTTGCATAACGAGCACGTTGAACACAAGAAATATCTTCTACCTTGAAGAGTCTCAATGCTGATTAAATATTCTGTCGTGCGTAAATAGTTTAATATACGTCATACACAGCTATAAGTTTTCGAATAGAATCACTTAATAGCTCGAGAAATTCTTAAAACTGTTTAACACGAGTAAATATATCAATTATTCTTCCCGCGTATGTTTACAATACAACCTTAAGTTTCACGCGGAAAATAACCATATTACTTCCGAGTTCTATGAGCTATAAACTTCGCTGTGTGCGCAGCTGCTAAGATCGTGTCTGGCATGCAAGTCCTTCTTGCGATTTGAATTAATTCGCGACATCGGCTTATATTGTTACGACCACGATTGTGTCATCTCGATCACGTAGTCATTTATGCGCATACAATAGTGATGCAACAATCAAATCGATTAATAGCAGAAGGGGTAAGCAATATCGCGAACCATCAGACATCGATAATTTTTCTTTCTTGTTTTGTCTCGGTTCGAAGAGTAATCCGACGTATTAATTGTTTTCAAGAAAAATTGTGTGCCAAAGTCGCGGCATCATTTATATGTGCAAGTCAAGAGTGATATTTGGATATCATGTTTTATTATTCTGATTTAATTAAAATTTTAAAAATTTTAATTTGAGCTACCCTGAGTTACAAAGATATTTCACAGTGAGCGTTGAAACGATATCGAAGGAGATCGCGATGCAACGAAATTTTCACTAAAAATCCCGAATTAGCCAAAGAACTCGAGGATGGAAGAAAGTGTGAAAAATCTGGAGCGTGCGTAAAGTTAAATAACACTATGCTATCTAGGAGTAAATATTAATTCGTCAATGCGGCTTTTCGTGGGATGAGAACCTGGAAGATACCTAATCTTACGGAACACGCTGCATCTTCCGTGCTAAGGATACATTTGCATACGCGTGGAAGCGTGATTAAGCCTATTAGCGAGAAATAATATAATCATCGCCAATACGACACACGATTATGTGATTATTGACCGATCATGACATAATAACGTGCAAAAAAAAAAGAGACACGCGTTGTCTTCAGTTTTCCGCGTCTTTTTTTATCGTCATTTTTTTTATCAATATCATTCAACTTCTTCGAAGATTGCAATTGCCGTCCAATAACTTATCAATTATTGCTAAATCGGTCAGTTTAATACCGAGGGGGATTTTCCTATAATAACTTTTTATTCTTAGCTTGTTATTTACTTTGAACATTTACTACGAATTTATTTACTAGTATTTACTATGAATAATAAACCAAAAAGGAGTACCCCATCGGCACATGGCGATTATACGCGAAAATACGTTGAATTGATGGATCTCCACAAATATAAGGATGTAGGTCATATGGATATTCCGAGTGATTTTTGACGTTCAAATTTTCAATACCTTCAATATTGATCAGATATAGATATATTCCAGAAAAGGTATAAAAAGCTGATGATCCTAACGTTATTCATACGATGATAACTATATACAATTATTTATACTATACTACTATTATTTATACTGATACATATTGATCGCACGTTTATTTTTATACGTGCGTTTATTTTTATTAATTATTCATTTTTTTTCTCCTAGATTAAATCATATTTTTACATAATACATGTACCAATAATTCAGAAAAATGTTTAGAATAATAAAAATGTAACGTGACATTAAATAAATTGAGGTAAATAGAGATCTTTATTCGCGTAACAATTTCCGAAAATAAATTTGTGCTATTACCAGAAATAAAACGTTGCTTGCTAACGTTGGCTTGCGCCCGTAAGTGTGTCGTCACAGTCATCACAAAGTCACTCGAGTAATTATACAGGGCACCAAGTTAATTGAATGTCTCAATACGACGAGCTATAAAAGTCTGGACGACTATTATCTTTCGACGTTTACGTTAGTCACTAATTTTATCGGGGGAAAAAAAAACGAAGCGTTATCTACGCGATAGAAAACGCGGCTTTAAACGTATTGCAGTGGCGTGAGCAGGCAGCGTGACATTAACAAAGTTGCAGTTGCTAATCGTAAAAAAGTTTACGCACTTTGGGGGATAATTTAGTCACGGACGAACTCGCTGACATCGTTTCTGCAACATTTATCTTAAGGATGTATGGGAGGTACAGTCTGAGATGTATAGGGCATAATTTTCAAAGCGCTACCAAGTGGATAAAAATTTTTGAGAATGTTCTTTTAGTCTTTTTGATGTGCTACAAAAAAGTAGAAACGAATCCACTAAACGGTTGCTAAGATATAACGATTTTAATTCACTAATTTTAGTAAAATTTTAGTAAAATCAGTGAATTAAAATCGTTATATCTCAACAACCGTTTAGTGGATTCGTTTCTACTTTTTTGTAGCACATTAAAAAGACTAAAAAAACATTCTCACAAATTTTGATCCACTTGGTAACGCTTTGAAAATTATGCCCTATACATCTCAGACTGTACCTCCCATGCATCCTTAACGCTCAAAGTTTCTCGTGCGCGTGTTTCGCGAGTTCACTATAAATAGGTTGTACGCTCTTTAAGCCGCGATGCTCGATTAATCCAGCCAGAGAGGCCCATCCGAGTTTCTGTCGATGCACCTGCATCCATGTAAGTGAAAAATAATGTGACGTTCGCGTTCTGCTGTTCTGAGTTCACGGCAATCGTGTATCGAGTGGATCGAGTGCCACGTCATTTATTCGTGATAAAATCCGAGCCGTTATGAACGTATGATCTTGTTTCCCCGATGCCCGTTGCATTCCGAAGTACATTTTACGGAGCAGCGATAAGGAAAACTTACTGGCTTATCTACGAATTGAATTTGCATGAACGAGTCATAGCCGGCGAGGAACCTACCGACAGTTCTCTCCCTACTATGATATAAAATAGCGACGCTTCACAACGTAATGACAGTTAATGCTAGAACATATACGCGAGCGAACGTTAGGCAGTAGAAAATGCATGTGCAGCTTTATATCGAAGATAGAACGCGAAGATAATCGTATCCAGTAATGATAAGGTGATCTTTTATCCTTTCAAACAAAAATTGGTGCTACGAAGATAGATATCTACGTGCTCAATAACACTTAAAGTTTTACAAAGCTGTAAGTAAACTGTACAATCTCTTTAGAATCGATAGAATTTATTGAGGAAAAAAAATAAAAAATGTAATCTTATCATGTAGCCGAAAGTTATAATTATTCTATAATTTTTCAACTTGTAAATTAATTTCTAAATTAATTCTTTATAACATAATTTTTATCGTAACAAATACTCAAACTTATGGCTACTCATTTGAAAGTCTCTTTCAACAAATCTGTAATTTTCTTATTAAAAATGAGACAAAAGTCATGCGGAGAGAAAACGTGTCAAACACATCAAAATTTGGAAAAAGAATTGATTTATGATCGTTATTAAATCGAAATCAAATTCAATATATTGACTACTTGTTTTGATACAAATCCACTCCGGCACTAAATCCGGATTGGCATTTTGAGTAAATTGAAATAATGTATGACCCATAACAGTTCATAATCCGTAACACGTGTCCCTTCCCCAAAATTATCTAGTAGTCGCTAATACCGTGCTGCATGTGGAAATATCAATTCTATGATTAGTCAGAGGTATTAATTCTATGTATATTTGATAAATCTGAATTAATAAAGCTATTAAATTAAATGATTAAATAACTAAATCTAATTTCTCCAAATATATATTAATATCTTTTTCCAGTAAATTCTATCAATCTTAAAGCTTGTAGCTATAATTTGCTTACATTTTGTATAATTTTTGTCACGTAAAAACGTTCAATTAAATTCAAGCGGTCTAATTAAAGAGTTTTAGTAACATAATATAAAAATTACCGAATTTTAGTGGATTAAATCGAGATTGACTGAAATAAATAACAGTATTACTTGTCTTAATTATTTCTGAGTTTTAGTTTAAAAAAATTTATTTTACAGCCTAAGAGTCCCAAGATATATGATATTGACGACTAAACAACATCCAATCTACGTAAAAGAAGACTTAATCCCAGTTTCCAAGAAATTCTACATAGCAAATACAGTACAATGTATGTCAGTTACTTAATTTCGTAATAATTCCATATAATCTATATTTTTATATGATTATAGCCGCACAATTATAGTCAGACAATAGAATTATACGCTAATAATTATACGTTTTAGTATTGAAATAATAACTCTGTAATATGAGGCTTTCTTCTGTTAGGAAAACGCAATCATCGCTCGACACGCTCCCTGTTAAAAATCTGGACGCATTGTTAATGCAAACGTGTGGCCCCAATTTTCGAATACACGATGTGGAATGGAAGCATTTAACAGATCCGGGAGAGAACTTCGGTAGCGTAATACTGGCCGTCACTATCAACGTCGAACAGAATGATAAGAAGAGAATTCTAAACGTGGTTGTGAAACTACCACCAAAATCGGCGTACTTGCTAGATTTGTTCGACAGCCCGCTAACGTTCAAGAAAGAACTAGAATTTTATAGCATGGTGGCACCTGAATTTTTAAAGTTACAAAACGAAAGCGGAATCCCTCGGGAAGCCCTAAGCGTCATCGTGCCGCAATTTTTAGGCGGCAGACTAGGCTTACGAGATCCGCAGGTGTTCGATGAGCAGGCCGCCATCGTCTTAGAAAATCTCAAGAGTCACGATTATACGACGCAAGACCGTATTGCAGGTCTGGACAAGGAGCACATGGACTTTGCGATCGCCCATTTAGCTAAGCTGCACGCCATAACGATCGGTCTGAAGCTCAAGAAACCCGAATTCTTCGAGAAAACGGTGCTACCCTGTCTAGGGTACCCCCTGAGCGAGGCTGCGATGAACGGCGCCTTAGATATGGTACAGAAAGCGCACAACGATTATAAAAGTATGAAAGAAGCGAATGTTTATCTGGATAGAATCGAGAAGACGCTCGAATACGGACTTAAGGATGACATAACGCCGGAAGAACCTTGGGCGACACTGGTGCACGGTGATTTCTGGGTAAATAACATGATGTTCAAATACGCCGAGTCGGGCAGGCCGATCAATATGAAAATTGTGGACTTCCAATTGACGACCTACAACTACGGTGTAAACGATCTCATATTTTTCCTCATATCGAGTTCCCGGAAGGAGATACTCGACAATCATCTTGATGACATGATTGACTTTTATTACGATTCTTTCATCGAGAGCTTAAAATCGCTGAATGTAGACACAAACGCGTTTCCCAAGGGCCAATTTATCGAGCAATTGAATCAATGTGCACCCGTCAAATTTAGCCAGTGCATCATGATGGTGCAAGTGATACAAGCGGCGCGTGGCTCCGTTTCACAAACGGCAACCGAAACGGCGGATGAATTAGTTTTCACAGGTGGGATCGATGATGATAATTATAAACAGAAGATGTTGCACATTTTATCTATATTCGATCAGAAGGGATGGCTCGTGAATTGATTAGACGCAAAATAGTGTCCGTAAAAAATAAATTATTTAGAAAAAAGTCTTATCTCTTGGTATAAGAATAATTACTGTAAAAAAATATTGATAGATAGATTCATAGGATCGCGCTAAAATTATATGTAAACATGTGATAAAAGTTTCCAGACAATAAGACAAGATAATATTATATAATAAAAATAAGGACCAAAGCTAACGAAGGGCAGTTAATTTTACTAAGTCAATAATTTTTTGCTAGATTTTTAATAGAAATATTAACATACAAACAATGTGCAATTTATCCGTCACAATGCTAAAAAATGCGACTGATATTTTTAATGATATTTTAGATATAACATTTTTTAAGTCGCAAAAAAACGTATCATAAACAAGTAGGTTTTAATATAAAAATATAGAAATTAATTACGCTTATGTAAATATTGTAAATTAAAAAGTAGTGCTTCATATGTATATGATTATTAATAAATAAAAATTTAGAAAATGTGTATAATAAAATAGTCATTATCTGTCTTTATTCAACAGTTTACTCAACCATAAAATAATTATCTGTAAAATGTATTTAACTTCGTACGAATGTATTTAAATTCTTCTTGAAGATATGAAATAAAACTTGAAGATAACATTCTTCAGAATGTTATGCTGGTATACGTTTCTAAGGTTTTATGGCACTCATTCGCAACAACATTTACGGATCACGCACACGGCACTCGAGATTAATAAAAGAAACGCTACATTATGGTTTAATCGTCTCAGAAATCTCTTATCTCCCGTTTCGTATTTTCATATTGATTTTTCCTGGTCTCAATTTACTCATGCAACGCGGATGTATTATTATGCACGTTTTATTACTATTATTGTTATTTTTATAAATTGCAAACTATTTAGAAGCAAGCAGTAACATAGAAAGTACTTACTTCGAGAAGATCGGCCACAGTATCAGGGTAAGTTAAACTCCCTGACAACGCGCAGTCGCACTTGCCGGTTAATTTCGTGTCGCGAAGAAAGCGGCAAACTTATGGCTCGTTGACAACTGGGCGATTGTTTCAATTTCTGCTCTCGTTTCAGCATTGCGGCCATTGTTGCAGAGTCTGGTACTATAACACAATCGAATTAGACCTTTTATTTTACATCAATTATAAGTTAAGCCTATCTATTATTTTTCCTTTATCAATTTTCCATCCACTATTTGGATTGATTGATATTTTAAAAGTTTATATTAAATTTATTATTGGAGCATTCTCACTTTCTTATTATAAGGTTGTCTTGGATATATATAAAAGTTAAGTTTACAATATCAGTTTTAGGTTTATGAAATAGATAATAATTTAATGTTGCAATACCTGGAAATGCAGCTGCAAGAACATCAACACCAGCGGTACCCATAGCTCTCGGTTTCTCCTCAACCATGTACAGCGCATCTGGTATATCCGCTACGTATCGCGGTCTTCGTAATCTCACTAGGTCAGCTTCCTGAATCATTTGTTCTTCCACTAAAGACTAATATTGAATAAACATAGTTTTCGTTAGTATTATATATTCCATTGTCATTAATATGTTTCTGGTTTTGAAAACCATGTATTATATATATTATCACCTTGATTTCTTCGTAATACGGCATGAATAGCCTTGGTCGCACAAAAAATCCATTCTTCTTTCCGCCTCTTATCCAAGCATTCACCCTCAAATTATCTCTTTCGTCTCCTATCATGTGACTTGGTGGGGTTGAAACCAGTCCTCTCCTAATAGCCTAAATTATCAATATAGAAAAATATATATTAACGAGAAATATATTTACTTTAAAATAATTTAAAAATGTTTTGTGAGAAATATACCTGTGCTAATGCTTCGCTATTCGGCGGCAATATATGATCTATTCTGACAAGCGGCAAAAGTTCACTTAGTATTTCCCGCAATTCGATGTCGCTGAGATCTCGTTTCTTAATACCCTTTCTCGTCACCGAGTGCACAGTATGGCTAAGCAAATTAGGTTCCCGATCCTCCATTCGACGTACTAATTCGTGTTCGCCCCACTTGAGCACTGCCTGCAGTACTTCAAGTTCGCTCGCTTGTAAAAAATGGCTCTGTAAAACATTCGCTAAGTGGGCGTGATCTAACTGATGAAGAATCGAGGACGAAGCAATTGGCTGAAATTCCTCCCTTAAATAATGCAACGCTTGTCTGTGCACCCATGCTGATCCATGAGGTTGACTGCCCCACCTGCACGTAATGTAATTTTTTTTTAGTAACAATCTAATTTCTAATGGTTGTAAAAGATATCTATTAGTAATCAGACTTACTTGAGAACAGTCGGTAGTGATTCCAAGGTGAGATACTCTAAAATAAGATCCTCGCAGCCTTGCGATAATATATCAAGCTCGAGAAACCGTCCAATCTGATACAATTCCATCGCTTCCTCTAATGGGCTTGGTCGCATTCGGCCCGTATGTGTCAGAGCTTGAACCTGTAAATTTAAATAAAAAAGGAAATTGTGCAAATTAGAAATTTGTACCTGGCTTCCTCATAGAGGAAGCTTTAACTTCCGCAAATTTGGAGATATTGATCTATTTCTAATTTTATTATATCTTTCGGTCTTTTCTACCCCTATTTCATATATAATTCTTTTAAATTCGGTTGATTAGACTTAGCTTTATACGCGATCAAAATCTCCGAAATTTCAAACGTCTGTAACTGCAGAACTAATTAACCAAATCTTAATTAATTATATATGAAATAGGGGTAGAAAAAACTGAAAAATTTAATAGAATTAGATATAGATCGCTATCTCAAATATTGAGAAAGCTATAAGATAAAACACTTTTCTAAAAAAAAAATTCCAATAAAATCTATACCGGTCAACCGATTCCAATAAAATTTTAGGAGGACATACTTTCTATGATACTCTAATTGTGTGCAAAATTTCTAAAAAATTGTAGAAGTAGATGCTTGTACAAAAAATCTGTACACACATACACACACACACACACATACATACATACTTCCAGACATTTTTTATTAATACGATTTCTCGACATTTTGGAACATTCTGAACCTATTTCTTTTAAAATCTAGAAAAAAAATTTTTTCACCATCACAAAGCTTCCTCTATGAGGAAGCAACAAAAGTATTAACGTATAAAATTAACGTATATCACATAATGTACGGAATATTTCTATGTTAAGATTTTCTTACCTCTCCCAAACTACCAGCACTATTTCCACAACCGCTTCCTCTCAGTATCAATGACAAGTCAACGGTATCTAGATACACAGCATGTAGCAATACTCTGGCATATCGTTTAGGTATCACGCTTTCGTCCAACACTATTCTAGTAGGTATGTGAAGCGCCCTTTCTGTATGATCCTCGCCCGATCTAGTCCGTCTTTGTATTAAATTTCTGAAGAAAGGAGATCTTGCGGAAAGTATCGCTTTGTGACATGGCAGCTCTAATTTGGGGCGAAATCCGTACTCCGAACTTCCACTATCCGGTCTTTGATAATCACTGTCCGATGTGAATACGAGAGCGGCGTCCGCATAATCACCGGTATCCAGCAAATATCTGAGATCATGCTCCAGCGGATTTGGAGTTCCGAACTCTTCTCCGAGTCGCCGGAGTAGGTTCGCTTCCAAAGTCGCATCGTGCGGACAAATATCACCAGTGTAAAGATATCGTAATAACGCTGAGAACATCTGCACCTCGAGATGCGGAGTCCGCAGCTCCAAACATATTCTAGCACCATATCCTGCAATTTTTTATGAAATATACATATAATGCGTGAACAGTATAACAGCATCTCGTTTAATATTAATTTTCGAATTATAAAAAGAAAATTGCCATGAAAATTTTTTATTGCTTTATAAAGAGAATGTAAACTATCATTAAAATATATACCAGGACAACCAGCCAACAAATCCCTAAAGTATGGGCATCTGGCGGAAAGCACGGCTCTATGAACGGGAAAACACGCTCCTCTATATACAAGATCCACATCGGAGCAATGTTTGTAATCATATAACATCGACAGATCTTGCTTAAAAGTAGCAGCTGGCGGTCTGGCTAATTCGGCTTGAACATGAAGATCTTTCAACGCAGCTAATGCCTCATACTCTTCAAGCAAAGCGGTCGCTTCTAAGTGACTCCATGTGGACACCAGATCTCTAATAATTCTACCATGATCACACGCTTTAGAGGAGCGGCGTCTCCTAATAAATTTCTTGCGCAGCGTCGCAAATCCTGTCATCTTCTTCTTTTTCTCTCTGTACATAAATAAACAACTATAGAAAGTTTGATGTGCCAACAAATCTATAACTCTCATCTATGAAGCATTATCTACTTATATATTATAAAATATGATACAGCATATTACTTTTATAATACTTTTTTTTTAAACTCATTATTTCTTATTTGAGATAATACTCATAAAGATAGTCATTATTCAAAGCTTTACGCGCTTCGTAAAAAACAAGCTAATTATTTCTTTTATTATTTAAAAACTTAAATGCTAAGCAAGATGACATTACAAATATCGCAAATTGTATAGAACATTGATAATATGTACCTAACTGCAATGCCATGTTGTTCCGGACTACTTGACGCCGAGAGTCTGGCTGCTTGGACCGAATCTCCACCTACACTGGTGATGCTTGATGATGCAGAAGCACCCATTCTATGTGTCATGTGAGAGGCATCTCCAAGCTGTCTTCTCATGAACCAGGAGTCCCTTTTATCAGTATTATCTATACCCCTTATGCGTCTGCGTTGTAACACACACGGTGTCAAAATACGAAGTACATTCATTGCTCACCCAGACGACAGCCTGAAACAAATAAGTGGAGCATATATTAGCGGTAAACATTTATGGACAATTCAATGTAACAATGTATAAGATTTTAGAGCAAAATTATTATTAGTTTTTAGACAAATGCAAAGATAAATAAAATCTATGCGTGACATATTAATATCTATGTCTTATTTATAGCTTGTCACACATCTCTTACAACTGTCTACATATAATTATACCTTCGTCTCTAATAAACAGCTATCTAGTCATGAAATCGGATACAGATATGGCGTTACAGTAACTAAATATTTATCCCCATTTCAAAACCATGTTTGCATTTGCCTACCCAAATGTTTTACTTAAGATTACAAACATGAGACCCATGTTTATGCAAGCAGGACATTTTAGTTCAAGCAAATTGTAACGGTCGTCAAGTACTGACATTAAACACATTTAAATTTGCCGATCTTGCTCCGATTCCGATTTGAATGTACAAATGGTGCTCGCGTGGTTGAGACAGCATGGATATACGCAAGTAACGTGCAAACGGAGCTCCAGAGCTCCGAGTCGACGAGATTTGACGTGTCGAGTGCATAGCGACAGATCCCGACGAGCGTGCCCCGGGAGGGGTAAACGCTACGCGACCACGGAGGCGGAGGAAAAGGATAGCTCGCGGGGAATCAGTGCCGTGAGACACGCACGTTTCCTCGACAGAGAGCTTCCCCGTCTAATGAGGCACGACGGTGTCAGGCCGTGCGAGCGCAACGTGACGGGCCGTGCAGCCAAGCGATATACGTGACGCGCGAGCAGCAGGTTCACTCACCTTCGCGTTCGCAGGGGAGCAGGGGAGGGGAGAGATGGAGGAAACGAAAAATAGAAAACGCTCGCGGTACAGGTCGAGGATCGCGCGAACGGGGTGAGCGATAGAGAGTCGCGTACTTGCAAACAACACCCGCCGTCGAGCGGGGAATCCACGGATTCTCGCTCGACGACGGCGGAGGAAGGAGGAAGTACGGGGGGAAGGGGAAGAGCGAGGGAGGAACGCAGTGCTCTCGGCGTCGTCGTTACTCGTTACCTGGGTCTCCGGGACTGGCGTCCCTCATCCATATTACTCGCGGTCACTCGGCGCGACACTCGGCCGCACAAACTCGCGCTGATAATCATCACAAAGCACGACAGCCATGTTTATCAATTCCGCGGGAGGGAGAAGAGAGTCCGAGGTCCGAGAGAGCGAGCGCGAGGCCGCGCGAGCGTGTCCAGCGTCTCTCGTGCGTGCGCGCGCGCGCGCGCGCGCGGGTATGTGTGCGCGGAGCGGAGTAAATAAAAGCGTGGCGGAGAGAGAGGTGTAGATCTCGCTCGGTCGCGCGCGGCGCTCCTAAACGGTGTCGCCGCCGTCGTCGCCGTCGTCGCACGCGCTGCGGGCGGCTCGAGAGCTCGAATCGAACGAATCGATCGCGCGCGCACCGCGCGATTCACGTCAAACGCGACCCCGCGACCCGCGACGTCACAGGACGGCGCCGACGGCTGCCTGCGGCTGCCGACGGCGGACGTCACATTGCGCGCCGCGCACCGCCGCGCCGTGGCGACGCTCGATGACGGCACGGCGCGACGCTCCGTCACTCGAGAAATGTCAGAAATGATCGCCGCACACACGGCCCGATTGCGGCATCGAAATCCGCGCGTTTACGTTACGCGCGATACTTACGAGAGGAAAATTTTATTCGCGTTCTCGCGACGAGCTCCATTCCGACGGCGATCTCTTTCTAGGTCGGAGGTGACGCGCCAATCGCGCGCGGCTTTCCGCTTGGCTCCGTGACGTCATTGGACGTCATTGGCTCGACAAAAAAGCGACCTTCAAGAATAGATCTTGTTTTAAAAAAAAGGAGGTCATAGATTTTGCAATCAAAATTCAATTATGAAATTATGATGCGCGAATATTGGCGTGCGAAATATGAGACCCGAATATGGCGTAAATTCATGTTTTTAAAACATTTTTATGATTCTAATAAATGTACATTTTTTTTACATTATATACTTCAAATGCACACGCAATGCTTTTAATGCTTCGAAAAGAATGAGGGAAATAAATCGAATTATTTATAATAAACGTATAACTTCGTTGGTTTTTACTTTACATTTTCTTCATGAAATACTTCTAGGCCAGTCAAATTAAACCAAAAAAAGGCTTGTGGTATGAAAGTGATGCGAACTTTTTTATTCCTTTTTAGGCGTGTTGGGGGTGTTTAGAAAAGCTTATTTTTGAGTTGTCGTATCATGAGACCCAGAGCTTTTTGAGGGGGGGAGGGAAAACCAAAATTTTCGCGGTTTTTTGCATTTATCTCGTTTCGATTAATAGATAGCACTTTTTCGCTCGTGAGAAAGTTGTAGGGCTTGAAAAAACGAAGAAAATGAGCGGCGACTCGTTCCGATTCGTCAAAAATTGAGCCCCCTCTGGGCGAGCCTCCAAAAATTGAGGACCCCAAAAACTCAATTAATTTTGATGTAATGTGCGGCAAATGGTAGGTATTTTCATCCTCTACAAGTTTTATAGTAGTCATTTTTCGATTGCATTTATCAGAAAAGAGACAGAAGCGAAAAACGCGCCTCGAGTTCCGAACGCTCGGCTCGACACGCGCGACTTCCGGAGGCTCCCCTGGGCTCAATTTTTGACGAATCGGAACGAGTCACCGCTCATTTTCTTTGTTTTTTCAAGCCCTATAACTTTCTCACGAGCGAAAAAGTGCTATCTATTAATCGAAACGAGATAAATGCAAAAAACCGCGAAAATTTTGGTTTCCCCTCCCCCCCCTCAAAAAGCTCTGGGTCTCCTGATACGACAACTCAAAAATAAGCTTTTCTAAACACCCCCAACACGCCTAAAAAGGAATAAAAAAGTTCGCATCATTTTCATATCAGAATGTCTAATTTGACTGGCCTATTCTTGCAATTTCTCCACGGTATACTAATAAGTACACCAAGTTAGTGCAAACTTATAGATATACATATGTACACACAAGAAAATTTCATTAAAAAATTATGTCCGATATATGTGAGTAAGTGCAACATTTGTGTAATCCTGAATATAAACATTGTGCATTTGTTTCATTTCAAAGTACATATACATTTACATTATGTATGTGTACTTTAAAATAAAACAAATGCACGCGCAATGCTAATGGTTTGAAAGGTTGAGGAAAACAAATCGAATTATTTATAATGAATATATATATATAACTTTAGTTTTTACACTTTACGTTCTCTTCGCGTAATATTTCTTACAATATTTTTCAACGTATACTAATATAAGTACACCAAACTTAACTTATAGATATAGACAATCTTTCAAAAAATTACATAAAAAAACATTTCCATTTATGCACACGCATATATATGTACATACACAACATATTAAACGATATGTTATTGTAAAGTGATTTAGAGCCTTGCATTCGATCCACCACTCACTATTATGGTCTCGCCGGTGATATAAGAAGCGTCGTTGCTTGCTAGAAATGCAGCTACGCCTGCAATCTCGTCTGGCATTCCGAGTCTTCTCATGCTACTTTGCATTTTGGAAAGTTCGTGCGCGCCTTCCGTCTCGTACAGCTAAAAATAATGCAATAAATTTATGTACAAAATTATAATACATACATAAAAATATAATAATTTATATTCCTTTAACATAACTTTGACAGAGAATCGCATATAGTTTTAAAATAATTGTAGAAAAATACCGCTTTCGAAAATTTAGTCTTTATTATTCCCGGCGCGATGCCGTTTATACGGATCCCATCGTTCGCAAGCTCGGCCATAGTAGCTTTAATCAGGCCCAATAAAGCAGTTTTGCTAATTGAATATACGCCCAGTAACTGGAAGAAGTTGATAACGACATTAATATTTTAATGTTTAATAGAAAAAAAAAGGTATTAATCCAAGCATCTTTAATTTGACTCACGCTAAAAGGAACATATCCAGCGATTGAAGACACAACGATGATGGAAGGCGATTTGCTGCATTTAAGAAGCGGCAAGAACTCCTTCATCAGCAGGAATGTACATTTGACATTGACGTCGAAAATCTTATCCCACACTTCTTCAGAGCAATCCAATACTGAACCGACTGTTGGATTAACAGCTGCGTTAGACACCAAAATATCCAAGCCTCCAAAGTCAGTTTTGGTCTGTAATTTTTCACAACTTTTATAACTTACTTCTTTGACATGTTAATAATAATTAGACGACGATACGGTCTACAATTGAAAAAAGTTATGAAAATGAGGATGTAAACTTTTCCCAAAGAAAGTAATGATTCGTTATTATCTCTTTTACTTTTTCAAACAGATTTTTCCTGTCCTCTGCTTTTCCTACGTGGCAGACCGTACCAGCGACTTGCAAACCCTCGGACTTGAGTTCCTCCACGGCCTGCTTCACGTTCGATTCCTTGCGGCTACTGATCATCACCTTAGCGCCTTCCTGCGCTAAACGTTTCGCTATGGAAAAGCCTATTCTGTGAAGATTCAAAGATCATAACCTAAGATTACAGAATTCATAAACAATCAAGTAGTGAAGTAGTCAACTGTGTTATAAGTTATAATTGATTTTCGTATTAGCAAATGAGAAAAAATTCCTTAGGATCGAGTTCCTCAGGACGAATGTTTACATATCGCGTGGAGCATTCAAATTAATGTTAAAAAAATATTAAGTATATTCACAATACCCCTCGGTGGATGCTGTCACGATCGCGACTTTTCCTTCTAGTCGGTTGCATTTTATCGTGGAAGGCGCATTGGCACCGAATTTTCGAACACTTTGGTTGACTGTCGTACGCAGCATTGTAAAAGACGTGAGACAAATGTACTTAGCGTTGTGCCAAATCATCATCGCATATCGTACGCGAATCAATTAGGGCATTCGTTTTTTTAAATTTTGTCATGTTAATGCGATTGAAAATATATTTCAGATTTTTCGTATACTTTTATTAATGTTAAATAAAAAGTGTGCAAATTAGAAACTTGCACATTGCTTCCTCATCATTACAGATCGCTACCATAATTGCTCCTATTTTATTTCGCTCACAAAGCTCCTCTTATGAGGAAGCTTGTATTTTATTTGATGCATAATTATTAGTATTTATTAGTTTGGCTTCCTCATAGAGAAAGCTTTATGAGCGAAATAAAATAGGAGCAATGGTAGCGATCTCTAACAATAAGGAAGCAATGTGCAAGTTTCTAATGTGTGCACTTTTTTAATTTTAAATTTAACTTTTTTATATATGAATTGATAGAGGGTCAGCTTTAGCACAAGTGGGGTTTTTACAATCGACGCAATGTCAAATCGATGTGGATTTTGGGAGTTCAGGCTACATGGTCCATATATGGATTTTGCAAATGGTCCTTTAATCGCGTGTGAAGCTGGATAACCAATTTTTTTGTTTGGCGGTAAAAGATTTCAAGATTTTGGATATCTCAATATGTCCTTGTACAAAGCTGAGCACGCCTTTCAGTATTGATGTGAATAAAAATTGAACAAAAACATCTTAGTAGAGAGAGAGTTTGCCCTGTAAAACCCTTTTTTAAACTTTTTTTCATGTTAATTATTTGTCAAGTAATTACAGTTTAAAAATGGGCAAACATTTACTGAGAAAAAGTGATGCCCTAATTTTTTTGAGCATGTATATTGATAAAGAAATAGATACTATATAGTAGAGCATTATATATATACACATATATATATATACACACATATATAAACATTATATTTATTTATATGTAAAATAAATGACGACATGAAAAGAAATTTTTATATTTTTATCCGTTTCAAATTGCCTATAATATTTATATTACATGTGCATTGTCTAGCATATATATAATATTAATAATTATTTTATTATATAAATTTATTTGTCATGTGTCAGATCAACAATGATTCGACGTCGAGTCAACTATAATCAGTCAAAAGTTGGTCGATCAACAGTGATTCGACGTCGGAGATGTCGATCAATTCAATTTAACCAGCTGTCAACCTCTTCGACGTCAAATTAACGTTAAATCGACATTCACCTTTCTGACTGGGTGAGAAAAAATATACTAATAAAAAGGAAAATTTTCTTCATTTTAATAAATGGAGTCACAGTTGTATAAAAACTATATAATATTTACTAAAATCCAGAACATTTTTTTCTCAGTGTACAATAAATGCACAACTAGCATCTCTACAGAACCTATAGATCAATAGTAATATTAGAGTTACCAAGTACGTCTTATGGACACTGTTGCTACTACCTATTAAATTTATTTACAACCCTCGTGTAAATACATGTATATAATTCTATATTAAATCTGTGTATAATGTTTGTTTGTATATATAAGAAAGATAATATAAAAATAATAATTAAAAGATAATTAGAAAAATGACTTTTACGTCGTTTCTTTACAAAAAGTAAAATTGTGATTAAATTATATAATATTCTACATATATTTAATTATATATATGAAACTATATTTTATATACGATTATTATATATATGTGTAATTATACATGAGTAATTTTATCTCACTTCCTCAAATTTTATTTTTTATATAAAAAACAATGCGATAATTAAGTATCCTTTAATTTTTTTTAAAATCATCTTTTTGTTGTTTTTTCTTATGTTTACAAACAGAGATTATATGAGAGAAAGAAATTATGTGTGTGTGTGTGTGTGTGAACCTATTATATATATATATTTATATACGTATATTTTTATAGAAACAATTTTTTATCAATAATTTAATAACATGTCGACTTGATGACTCTAGTTAAACATTTCACGACAATTCCTCTACGTAATGATTTCTTTACATCTATAATAAAGATACGATTATTACAATTTCACACAAAAAATTACAAGTAACATAAAAATATGTTGTAAGAGTTTTTATAATAACAACTAAAAAATATTCCTGTATACAGGATGTCCCTGGACCTGGAGTGCCAAAACTGATACAGCGGATTTAATATACAAAACCAAGTCTAAAATGTCTAATAAACATATGTTTAAGTAAACAAAATAAAGAACATTAAACAACATTTACTTTAATTTGTGTTTTTTTACGAAAACAACTACAACTCCGAAACCGTTCGGATTTGGATATATATGTTTATCAGACATTTTAGACTTGTGTGTTTTTATGTATTAAAGCCGCTGTATCAGCGGCTTTGGCACTGGGTCCAGGGACACCCTGTATAAGGGGTCTAAAAAGGAATGAGTTTAAATTTAATTTTTTGAGAATATTATTCATATTGATGAAATTTAAATGTTTTTATCATAAAATTACTTTTATATAAAACATTTTTTGATATCTCGTGTAGTTTTGGAGATGTATGAAAAAAAGTAAAAGTCGTTTTACATATATGAGGGATGATTTCATCTCTGAAGGACCGGTTATTTCAACCTGTCGGTAGACAGCCAACTAATTCAAGTTGATTCATACATATGTCTTTTGTTTTTCCTTTAAATTAGACAAAGATGGACATATGATTCAACTATTAGTTGGCTTGCCAACAGGTAAGGGACAACCGGTCTCGAGACAATTTTTTGATTACTAGCACGCAACGCGCGCTAACGCGCGCGCTTTCATATTCATTACTATTACTTGCTTTTTAATAAAAATAATATATATAAATAATATATAAATACATAATTTATCAATTATGTATTTATATACTATTTATATATATGCTCACTTCTAACCCCACATGTCACGTTATACAATCGTGAAAAACTTCACCATACCAATACCGACTCGAACCACAGCTAATCAGACACGCGGAAAAGCGGCAACAAAACATTGCGATCAAACGCAAACTTCTCGGTCAAAATGGATTTTTTTATAGAGGAAACATTTTTAACATCATCTATTTAGCCCGCATCTATACCGCCAAAGTCAAAATTTTGAAATCACATATAAAATTTGAAAATGATCTATAGTAAAACACAACTTGACAGTCTGATTCATGCCTTACTCGTGTAATATTTTTGCTTGCTCATTTGAAAGTAAATAGGCATTACAGTTGGTTGAGATTGCATTGTTTAAAGAGGTTCAATCGTTACTTGTGAGTTAAAAATGCGACTGAAATAAATGTCATTACAGCGATCCCGAATTATATGCAATATTAGTATAATGAATTGTGGATGCTACTTACGTGCTATATTCCTTGTCAATTATTAGTGTATAGAATATTAACAAACATATACTGGGGTATGAGAGCGTCAACGACTCGGGAATCGCTTATTCTACGCTGGGACCTGAACTTTGTGACGATAAAGCCTTCAATCCACATGGTAAAGTCCGATTTTTTAAATCTTTACACAATCCTTGATGTTTCATCTATCAAATGCTAGTTTTCAAAGTTCCTAAAAGTTAACTAATTGTGTACTAAACCACTGATAATCTACCTCGGTGCGGCTTTCTCCATAAGGGTATAGGCTAAAAGTGGTCAACTTCTGAATAATATTACAAAAAAAACTATATGGTCAATATTGCTCAAGTTTGCGATTATTTGTGTAAAGTGTTTATGTAAATCATATAAAAAAATTAAGGCTCTAAGTTAACTTTCGAGTATAGAAAGCTTATTGTTACAAAGTGACAAGTTCTAACGTATAATGTTGGCCAAATAAGCGATTCCCGAGTCGTTGACGCTCTCATACCCCAGTATATGTTTGTTAATATTCTATACACTAATAATTGACGAAGAATATAGCACGTAAGTAGCATCTACAATTCATTATACTAATATTGCATATAATTCGGGATCGTTGTAATGACATTTATTTAATCTCATTTTTGATTCACAAGTAATGATTGAACTCCTTAATCTTTAATGTGAAGAAAATGGCGTCCTTTTTTCCAAAACTGTGCCGTGGACTATTTCAGGTTCAGAAAATGCCACGAATAGAAGGGTTTTTCGTCGGAAAAAATTAATAAACTTGCAGTTGGATTACCTAAATTAATTAAAAAAGTGATGAAACGTAAGGATGTGTATAGTTGCGATCAAATTACTTTTTTGAGAAAAAAAGTGTTTAATACTCTTTATAGTATCTAATATTTTTTCCATCTTGTAAAAATATTTTTTGTAAAACTTGAAAAATTTTAGACTAATTTTATTTTGTTATAAAACAATGAATAAAATAATAAAGATGTAGATGATAAATTATAATTCACAAGTTTAATTTCGTTCGCATCATATATCTGTAGTGAACATTTTCAATTAACGGTCTCAAAATCTTTGACCGACAATGTACGTGCATAGTTTCATTCAACAAAAATTTCCAGGTTATTCTCTTGTAAGATAATCAAACAATGATAGCTTGTGAATACTTTTAGCATAAGAGTAAGTCAAAGAAAGAGGAATTTAGCCTTGGAGCAGGCATTAGATTAAATTGAGATATAAATTGGAATTTTTCAGGAGAGCTCGGTTTAACTGTAAGAGAGACATCAAATGGAGTCTACATCGACAGCCTTCGTCCGGCGAGTACGGCGGATCGGTGTGGTGCATTGCAGGCAGGGGATCGACTGTTGGCTGTGGACGACACGCCTGTTCAGGATGCGATAACCGCCGCCAAACTGCTTAGAAATAATTCTGAAAGTTGTCGCATTGCTAGACTGCAGATATTACCGCGACCACCTAGCGCGAGAACGGTCAAAAGGAAGGCGCAGCCACAGGCCCAGCAAAACTCAAATCAGACTTTGCAGATGAAAGAGAGCTTGACGCTCGTTCTACGGCCGGATCATCGGGGTTTCGGTCTTGCCCTCAAATTGGCCGAAGATCATCTGAATTATATAGTGAGCCTGCTGGAAGCTGGTGGTCCGGCAGAACGGAGCGGTATCCTTTTGCCCGGCGACAAGGCCATCGCGATCAACCGGAGAATGTTACGCGATTTACAACCGTCAGAAGTAATCAATATATTAGAGACATCGCAGATGGTAAATGGCTTAGTGGTTTTGCTTGGAGTTTTCGTAGATGCTGTACGGTAAAATATGTTCTTGATAATTATTTTCGTATGTTTAACACAATCAGATCGAGTTGGTGATTGAATACAAAGTGGGTGGATCTGTAGTGCCGAGTTCCGGAATCTTCACGGTGAGAGTGGCTAGGCCATTAGGCGGCCAGCCTGATCTGGGTCTCACGGTAAACGAAGATCTAGTAATCACAGAGGTCCGTCGAGGTTCGCTCGCTTATCGAACTGGCAGCTTAGCGTCCGGAGACAGGTTGCTCGCGATAGATGGGCAGAAACTGGATCCCGGAGACTTGAGGCAAGCCGCTCAATTGTTGCATCGCCCCGGCGGATCAGTAGTTGCTTTAACTATTAGAAAGCCGGATCCTAATACGGAAATAAGGTATTCAATGCCATTCGAAACATTTTCTATCAAAGTTAGTTCTTTGAACATTTTTTATTTCAAGTTGATTGTGTCGTGATGTATAAATTTCATTCAAGGACTCGATTTGTATCAGTTATATAGGATATTTTCAGAATACGTCAAGAAAACTGAAAAGCGCTGTAGTTTCGAACTCTTTGAGATACAAAAGATTCTCTTTCAAATGCTGTTGATAGTTTTGTCATATGTATTTCGAGCAATGGCTGAATTATTTTCTCGACGGTTTTCTTAAAACTGAAAATAGTAATAGTTTCGAGGTATAAATAAGATTGAAACAAGTACACACGAGTACGAGTGATTTTTCAAATGGTCTTGACGACGTAGTTAAATATATCTTTTAATCAGGCGTTTTGTATTTTTTGAAATACAAACGAGAAATAAAGAGTGATGTAAAAAAGTATAAACTAGATTAAAAATTTGAATTGTTTATTAAGGTGGGTCAGATTCACTCTATACGATCTATGTGATTAACGAGTGCGAATTACAAAACACTTTTTGTAATAGATTCAATATTTGATTATAAAAATCTTGCCAACTTGATTCATAACAGTTGATGAATAGTTTATAATGGAATTTATCTTTTAAGAGTTGAAAATTTCAACACGATACATTTAATTTCAAGTAAAATAAATTTTTTCCGGTAATAGCTGTAGAATGACAAATTATGTTGAAATAATCTTTTTTTACTCGACTTGAAAATTTTTTCGAAAATCTAAAGTGCTTCTAAATGCAACGTACTTGAAAACATGTCCATCAGTCTTTAATGGAAAAAAAAATCCATTTCAATCTGTCGACAAATATTTGCAATAGAAAACAAAGAGCAAATATAAAGTTTTGGAATTCAAAAAGTAAAAGGGTAACTGCTCCAAAAAATCTCGGTGTAAAAAGGTCTGAAAGAAGATTTTTGCAGAGATTATTGCACAGAGCCCAGCGTAAGAAGCGATACGGTCCAGGCGCAATTTCCGAATGGTGCGTTACGTTCGGGCAGAGAGAGTCTTCCTAGCGTGGACAGCGCGGTGGATTCTTGGGGTGAGCTGGGAGACAGTAGCGGTACCATGCCGGAAATATTGAGACTTTGGGATACCGCCTCTACGGACAGTGGACAATTAGATTTATCAATACCATCTTATCCGGGGTATCAAAATTAATTGGCTAACAATCAAGATTTTTTTTCAACAGCAATTATTCATTCGTGTAACGTTTTCTCTTCTATTATAAAATTCAGGGCACAAGAACGCAACAGCGGTTCTAACAGGTCTCAACAAATAGTACATGTGTCACTTCATAAAGACCCAGTCTATGAAGATTTTGGCTTCTCGGTATCGGATGGCCTTTACGAACGTGGCGTTTACATAAATCGTTTGCGACCTGGAGGACCGTGCGATGGCATTTTGCGGCCGTACGACAGGATTCTCCGAGTAAATGAAACTAGCACGGAAGACTGCGATTGTTGTTTGGCGGTTCCGCTTATCGCAGCAGCGGGACCGCGTTTAGATCTAACGGTAGCGAGACCATTATCTCCGCAAAACATTGTGAAAACTTTGTAAATTGCTACAACAATCACCACTCGCGATTAAACTATCGGTATTATTGCAATCCAATTCAATTTCAGTTAATAGCCCAGATATTTCAGAATTCATTCTTTGACTGTAATAGTTCTTATGGCGGATATATTTTTTTAGAAATCAATGAGAATAAACGTGGATGCTACGTGGATATTGATAGTTGCATTCTTACAATGCAATTGTAATTTTATGTATGAGCGCTGGCTCGAATATTAAATGTTTTCAATATATTTTTGTACACATGTGTATTTTATTTATAAAAATAAATGTATAGATTGATATTCTCTGCTAGAACAATTACTCCTACGTACAATTCCATTCGCATGCACGCACACATACTCTCCACACATGTTTTATTTATTTCAAAACGGGCTAAATAAAATCGAAACAGCGTTGAGCGTAGTCTGTACATCTAGATTGTGTGAGTGTATAAACTTGTGGTATCTGAACGATTTAAAAGATGTAATCATTTTTACAAGACGTATACAATAGTAATATATAAGTCTATATTATACGTCAATAAATAATACCTCTTGAACGTGAGACACTTTTCAATATAAAATATGGAGTACATGCTAAAAGTGATTTTGAGGAATGTAGTCAGATTCATAGTTAAGGCTAATTGAACCAGCAATTAGCTAAAAACAATAATTTGATTTGTGCAACACGCCTTATACAGCAGGTTTAGCTTCAGAGTTGAGAAACTAAATAGAGCTTATTACGACGCGCGATCATGATATGAAAATATAGAATATATATAATTATCTAGAAAACGATAGTTTTCACACTAAACTCGAAAAATGTAGATTACATCTTTCTGTAACATTTATACAAAGCAAAAAGAAATATATGTATGTATAAATTTATATGTTCGCATATATACGCGCGCTTATATAAAAAGAAAAAATAAATATATATATATATAGATTACCAAATGTATAGAAAATGGAGCATTTTTGAAAAAAGAACCGTTTTGTATGTCAGTTTTAAGAGAAAATTATAATGCGCACAACAAAATTTTACATGTATTTTTTATGAGAAGAAATCGTGATATTTTTAAAGAATAAAACCACAATATTATTACAATTAAATTTTCCCTTAGTTAGTCACATAAGAGTTCAATTCATTTATGTGAATACTTTTAAGTTGTATTGTATTTTATATCAAGATGTATCAATATATATATATATATACTCGCCGATAGACTTGATCTAAAGACTTTATTATCTCATTTGGTAAAACTTGTGTTAAAAAAGGCAGCTCCAATGGCCTTGAGCTTGACATGTGTTGTCAAGGTCATGACCTTGAACATTCAAAAGATTTTAGTCATCACTCGTTGTTTGTTGAAAAGTTATTAAGAAATACAACTAAGAAATATAATAGTTTGTGTCAATGCTAAAATAAAAGTAATTTGTCGATATATGTATGTAGATGGTATATAGATGGTACAGGCTACCGCCTCTTCT
>JASTWP010003367.1:0-25114 GCA_030770255.1 Temnothorax ravouxi
TAATCGCAAGCTAATAGCTGTTACGGTCGCGCGTAATATTCACGAAGACGTCTATGTCGTCTGTTCGACAGGCAAAGAGCGCTGCTCGTGCGCGCTAATGGATAAACTTCGTCTGCAAGCCGCAAATTAGCTTTATCAGAATGTCGCATGCATTCGCGCCTCGTCTTTACGAGGCGGCACGACTATTCGAATGCTAACTAACTACTTGCTGTAGCTGCTTACACGTGGCTGGCTGCGCGAATGCGGGGGCGCGGAACTGCGTCTGTACAGGTGCCGTGCCGCGCGAATTCGTCTTCGCGCGCGATAGACGGTGTAGCCGCATAAATGAATTAAAGGTAAGGTTTAGGACGCGGTAATAAAATCTCGCGTCCGAAAGAAGACGTTACCGAAACGACCGACCGATAAGAAGGATAATGGCTCCGAGAGCGTGATTTCATGGAGAAAATGCCAGAAGTGGTATACCGAACTTGTTCGGGATGATGCGTTATCGAGCGACCGCGACGCTCTTCTCCTGGCGATATGACAGAGGAGAATGCCTCTACCGACAACTTTCAAGTTGATAAATCACTTTAACACTAAAACTCTGAGCACGTTGCATCGAAGAAAGAGATTAAAATATTCTCGCACATGTACAATATCTACACCTTTTGTACAATACAAATTTAGTGTATTAGTCTGGAATTAATGAGAGTCGAATGTTCTTTTATATTCAGTTTAAATTGCTGTTATATATGCTGGGCTTGTTGCTATTAAGTATATACGCGATTCGTGCTTCACCCTCGAATAAAGTCACGTCTAGCGACGGCTTCCCCCTTCGTTAGTCGCTTAGCATTCGCCTAAGGATGCGCGAAATAATAAAAATCGACTGACGTGGTAATCGTTCTCGCATCGGCGGCAAGTCGACGAATCGCCATTTATCACCGAAAGAATCCTGACGAAACACACAGCGGGGGAGGTGGCGCATTACCGCGCGCGCACGCACGCACGCACTCTCACACACGCAGCCATCTATACGTGCCCGTCACTTTTCGCTCTTCGGGCCTCTTGATAGTCTCCGGAGGAACGGTCGACCCTACGTTCGTGCCTGCAAACGAAACGAACGAGAGAATGAGAGAACGAGTCGCGAAATCACGGTCGGCATAAATCTTCGTCCACGTGTCCGCCGAGGGCGCCGAGGCAAGGCATGGATCATTCGGGAGAAAGTAAGAGAGAGAGAGAGAAAGGCGAGAAAAAAAGACAAAGACTAACGGCAGAGCAAGGTTGGCGTGAGCCTTTGCTTCGTAGGACAATGGGATTAACGAGGGGCACCACCTGACCATGGCCTGCAAATGTACTCCCTGTCGCGTAGCAGCGTAGCTGTCACGGCTTCTCTCGAGATCGACGAATTACTTCTCGATTTAGCAAAAGGAATCGTTCTTTGAAAAATATCACTTGAAACGTTACGTAAGGGTATGAATCTTCTAAAATAAAATTACATTTAGTTCGTAGTTTTATATCCGACATTTGCGAGCATGCTCACTTTCGCTATCCTCGCTTTCCTCGATAGCTCGATATGAGATTTTGTTAAACACTACTTATTCGCAGTTTACACTGTTTACACTTCCAACGATTAGATTTCTGTTACAATTCTCGCTCGTTTTTCGTTCGAGAGAGTGGACACGTATCAGTTGCCCAGCGGCAGCATTCTCTGCGGCAGTATCGGCAAAAATTCTTTGAAAAAACACACTCGAGATTTATCACTCGCCTCACTCGCGGATATTCTCGCGAGATTTCCCATTCGCGGGACAGCCAGGATGAAACACATCGGCAGCCGCCTGTTAAAAACGCCGTAACCGTAAATCGATCGATGTAATTTGAATCGTAAAAACCGTAATTCTCGCGGTTACCGCGCGGTCTCTTCTTGTACGCTGCCAGAACCCGGGAATTTTCTGTGGCTGGCATGTGACATTTTCCAAAGCTCGAGAAAGCTCGAGCGCAATGACATGGTGCTATCCAAAAAAAGAAATTCCACGGTGATCGTACATCGCCTGTTATTAATCTGTAATATAGTTTTTAAATATAGCTGTAAAGTCTGCTATATATAACTTTTTAATATTATTTTTCTAAATTACATCTATTACATCTCTTTAGTAGATCAACTATTAAAGATATCTACTGTACACTTAATCAATAAACTAATAATTATTTATATGCGGCATATCTATTGATTAGGTCCGGAGTTATGTTCCGGGACTAAAAAATGGTGTATCGTTATATTCCAGGACATTTGGCAGTTTCCAGGAAAATGCGCGAATGAAAAAGAGCGTTGGCTTCTTCTGCGATTTCTGGAGTTTTACTACAGTTTCAGTATGCTAGAAATTAAACTTTTATAATATAACTTTGAAATAATAATATTTTACATATGTCTTCATGTTACATCATTGTGACGAGATATGTCTTCAAGATATTTTAAAAATATACTTTGATGACGATTTGTATTTTTTTGACATAACCGATTGATATCATCTAACAAATAGTATCTTCTACTCCATGATAAAAGGATTAACATAGAACGGGTCACTTATATATATATATGAAAAGCCAAAATAACCGGTAAACCCATTTTTCCCCCAGAAGTTTTAGAATAACAGTACCTTGACTCACAATGAGACACACTAAAAGAGAACGGAGACTTAATATATAATAAATTATTTTCAGACCTAGGTCCTATTGAGACTTTTGATCAAGAGGTCAAACAGAAGTTGTTACTAAAATTTCAGACAATTTGGCCGGTATTTAAATGACAATGATTAGTGGGGGGTCCATTGTTTAAAAAATATTTACATTCATGATGTGCAATGAAATCGCAATTGTGATGCATCACATGAATTGCTTTCAATTTAGGATGCTGTTTAACAATTGCGGAACTAGATAACTGTCGAAGATTTATTTTCGAAGATTTGTATTTTTAATCAGAAATATCATAAATTTATATTTTGTTTGTGTTATACTCGCAACTAGATAGTCTGTTCACGTAAAGATACACAGTACTTGGCGCAAGACACTACCGTTAATTTACCACGTTCTTGACTTACGTGACGCGTACTTTTTTCGTTAAATTGTAATTGCGACAATATAAAGAACCGGTTTTTTGGCATGACAGAGAAATATACAATTGATTCAGATAATTTAGTAGAGTTCCATAATTTCTCTACCGTGAAAGAATGTCTTTTGACATAGTCAGCCAAGACATTCTCCAGATACTAAACTTCAGATAGACACATGTTTTTCCTTGATCTGTGCAAAGAAATCGCAATTGTGATGCATCACATAAATTGCTTTCAATTTAGGATGCTGTTTAACAATTGCGGAACTAGATAACTGTCGCAAGTATAGTTCTTTTACATCTTTACACAGTGTCAGCTCGTTGAAATCGTCATGGTGATCTACTGAACAACTGTTGGTGACCGATCGATAATCACGGTCGTTTAATTGTGTCTATTGATTTGCGAGCTCACGAGGCGAGATAAGTTTTTGATCCACGTGAAATGTCTCACGTTTAAAGAATTTAAAATTTATAAAAAAAGCACATAAATTGTGCAGATTAATTTTCCATACTTGTCCCATCAAAACCACTGCTGGGACCTCCTGCCCACCCAAAAAAATTTAAAATTTATGAAAAGACACATTAATTTGTGCAGATAAAAGCTATTGCTCCGACGCTCGACGGGGCAAGGGTTCTTCACCCCAACTGAGATTTACACTCAGGACGAATCCTCCGTTAAAAACACATTAATTGTGCAGATTAATTTTCCATACTTGTCCCATCAAATTCCATTAATTGGACCTCTTGTCCTCTTTAAAGAATTTAAAATTTATGAAAAAGCACATTAATTGTACAATTTAATCTTCCACACTTGTCCCATCGAACCTATCGATTCCCTCCTGTTCTCCCACAAGAATTTAAAATTTATAAAGAAGTACATTAAGTGTAACAATAAATAAAGGCAGAACGGAATTTTTCGGCTCACGTATCGATTTCTCGCTAAACGAGTTTTTCTGCGTTATTGTCGACTCCTACCGACTAAAATCTCCCCACGATTCACCAGCCTTCTGAAACTGTAGAAAAGTAAAATAGATAAATGATTTATTAAAAAATAATAATAAATTTAAAAAAATGTATGCAAAGTAATACCTACGCCGATATTTCATGAGGCTTTATATTTCCTTGCAATGTCTTATTTCGTGCAAATAGGACATATATTGCATGGTTAATATCGTGTACAGTGGCTCTCTGCAATTTCCGCAGAAACGACCGCGTATTGCGTCGTACGATTTGCTTACATGCCTTTGAACGACATATACGGTGTCAGATTCAGCGTCCGCGTACGCAACATGCATGAAGCACAATCCTTGTGTGAACCTGAACCGTCTGTATAGTATAAGTAAATGGCACAACACTTTTGTGCGTCCACTCAACGCCAAAATTTCGGGATGATATACATTTTCTATAAGCGACTTCTCTGCAGTCATCGTCGCTATCTGTACTTTCATAATAGCTGTCGTCCGACAGCGCGTGTTCTTCATCATCAGCCACTATGTCATCAAAATGATCGGCCATTTTGATGTGATATAGTACAAAATATAGTATAAAAGTATAAAAATAAACAATACAAACGAGTACAATCCATTGCGCGCGGGGTGTTACATCGATTTACCGCGAGAAATTAAATTAAAGAGAGCGGTGATCAACGTGCAATCAATGCATGTTTCGCGTGGTCGGTGGTCGCCGGGCTGTATCCAGTCGCGGAACATACATATAAAAAATCTTTGTACTCTTCTTATGAAACAAAATTAAATTTACAAGGCATCAAATTTCCAATGCTCCCCCCCCCCCCCCAATCAAATTCCCTTTGCTCTCTCTCCCTCTCTCTCTACCCCCTCTCTCGTTCCAACTGTGGAAGGAATATTAATAAAGATATTATACATATATGTATTTCATATTTTTTACGTACGTTGTATTTCAAACACAATGTTATATGTATTACATATTACATATTTTTTATGCTTTTATGTGTATGAATATTCATATGTACATGTTACCGTCGGGGGCTCAAATGGAACCACCCGCATTTCCTGATTTTCGTTTTTCTTGGGTGTTCCTCGCGCTAGATGCCGTAGTCAATAGTCCTTTTAGAGAGGAAGAAAAAAAAGGAAAGAAGGAATTTCTTATAGCTGTGGGTATATGTATTTGTGAGCTTTGTTGCGGATACTAGGTTTTTTTTATACTTTCTCACTTTCCTATCACAATTTAATCTCTAAGCCTAGTTTTCCTCCGACTCGTCGTTATCGTACGACCGGAGATCATATAGACGGGTCAATTCGAATATGTCATATGGAGGAGAATAAACCTCCTTTATCTCTTTGTCCTCAAAGGTCTCATACCATAGTTGTAGAAGGTCGTAGCGACGCGCTCGGTGTTCCCATCTTTTCCGCTGGCGATATCAAAAATTCAAAAAAATTTTGCGTTTTCTACATTTGTCGTTCTGCATTGCAATATGATATGAAGGAGATCGTAGAAATTGAGTGTGTGTATGTGTGTGTTCGGTGTCTGCTGCATTTTTTCTTGTATGGTTGGAAGCAGAGGCGCTCCCCCTTCTTTTTCTTGATTTTCGTTTTTCTTGTATCGCATATGATAGTTGTGTTAGAAGCCGACAATGAAAATTCTCTGTTATGCATCAATTCCACATTTAAACGACCGCCGAAACCAGCCTGTAAACTAGCGGCAACTTCATCGCTCGATTCCACTAAACGAGTCGAAAGGTTCAGATAGTGAGTAAAAGTTTTGCAACTGTGCTCTAACACGTACCGAGAAGCTACGTGCGCAGCGAGGAATGTTCCCGCAGCAGTAGGTGTGGCGTTCTCAGAAATGTGGCCATTAACAGGAGAAATAATTCCAGGCATCATGATTCTGAACTGCGCCATCCGTATCTAACGTTTTTCTTTGGCAGAATGCAGAACTGATGCGCACTTCAGTAGCACACTAAAGCCGTCGTATACGTAAATCGACAGAAAGGTTGTCCGGTTAAGTTTCGGAACACATTATATCGGTAAGACTGCCCTACAGTAGAGTTCTAGGGTACTTTCCGTTTCACGCACGATGCGCATAATGCATAATTTATCCTTGTTGTTTATCGAGTGTTAAACAAGGATAAATCAGGAGGGATTCTTATAGCTGTGGGTATATTATTCAAAAACTCGAAGATTTCATTAGATATTCTACTTTGAAATTCTCAATTTTCTAATTTTCTGTGTAATGTTCTGATCGATGGAAGTGCTGCTGTGGTTCTTGAAGCTCAGCCACTTGTTGTCCTCGCTCGGTAGTCTGATGGCACAGTTGTTTACCTCTCGGCAGTCTGCCGTGTGAGACTGCAACTTGTCGCTCGATTCACGTTTCCTACGTCATTCTGCATTGCAATATGATATGAAGGAGATCGTAGAAGTCGAGTGTGTGTATGTGTGTGTTCGGTGTCTGCTGCATTTTTTCTTGTATGGTAGGAAGCGAGGGCGCTCCCCCTTCTTTTTTCTGATTTTCGTTTTTCTTGGGTGTTCCTCGCGCTAGATGCAGTAGTAAATAATCCTTTTAGAGAGGAGGAAAAAAAAGGAAAGAGGGAATTTCTTATAGCTGTGGGTATAAGATATAAGATACGCGCATTAGCGCTCCTTGAGTGTAGCTCAATTAAAAAATAAATATATATTGTTTTAATTAATATATTTATTGTATAATTCCCTCCTTGGTTAAAATATAATACACGAGATATAATTATTAAAATAGGTAAATAGATCATTAAAAATTTGAATAACAAAATTAATGGCAATTTTTTCAAATAAAAATGTATTTAATTTTTATGTATTTTTTTTTTTTTTTTAGATTTTTCACAAAGTCATCTGCCATTGTAATGTTTTTTTCTGACTTTGCGCAGTTGAACTGTTTTAATGCTTGAGACGATTTATTGCAGCTGCGACGATTGAACTTTTGTTGCTCGTACTGTTATCGCGTTTTGCTCATGTTACCGCGGTCGCATTGACGGAATGTCTGCGGGTGGTGCCTCGATTCTAGCTCTCGATTCTGTAAAATTTAATATTTATAATATTTGTTATTTTTAATTTTTACTTGTTGGTACTGCCCTTCCTCGGCAATGTTCTCTTCCGCTCGGCGTGTAGTTCTCCACTATTAAATTAATTTAAATTTTAGTAATAAACTCCACTATATTAAAATTTTAAGGTACAATTTTTATTTCTAACACTTACCTGTTCCTCTGTTACGACGCAGGAATCTATCTATATGGCGTATGTTAATCTCGCGACGCGGCGCGTACTTAGTTACACTGCAACGGAAAAATTACGACGAAGAAGCTACGAACGAAGCTGTACGATCCGCTCGACGCCTGTCGGCCCATGTCGGCCCATGCCGCGATGTCCCGCAGATAGACGATAACATGGCGGAGAGAATTTCGTAAATCACACGGCCAACTTCACTCGCCAGAAGCAACCGTCGACGTCGGCGTCGGCGTCGCGAGAACGCTACACTTGCTGCTTGTGAGGCGATTTTGGTCACATCGATTTATAAACACTATCTTTCACTCACGATCGTCAGATATCGAGACACGATCAACTATACGGAGTTAAACGTACAACGTTAATAGAGACTGTGATCGTCAATCAAGCGACAAGGTCCTGTTCTCCTCGCGTCATATCCATTAGTTTCGGTCCGTATTAATAAGTCGATCTTCCGGAATGATCGGCATTTTGTAATGTTCGTTTATTTTTTTCTCTGAAAGTATAACTAGTCAATTTCTGTTTCGCTTTTCTACCAGATTTTTAATGAGTAATTAATTTTATTCTTTCTAACTTACGTGCTGGTTCTGCCTCCTCCTCGGCAATGTTCTCTTCCGCTCGACGTCTCTGTCCTCGTCGGAACGGTTGGACAGCGGCAATGCGGTTTCTCTACTATTACATTAATTTAAATTTTAATAATAAACTACACTATATTAAAATTTTAAGATTTTTATTTCCAACACTTACCTGTTCCTCCGTTACGACGCAGGAATCTAGCTATATGGCGTATATTAATCTCGCGATGCGGCGCGTACTTAGTTACACTGCAACGGAAAAATCACGACGAAGAAGTTGCGAACGAAGCTGTACGATCCGCTCGACGCCCGTCGGCCCATGTCGGCCCATGCCGCGATGTCCTGTAGATAGACGATAACATGGCGGAGAGAATTTCGTAAATCGCACGGCCAACTTTACTCGCCAGAAGCAACCGTCGCGTCGGCGTCGCGAGAACGCTACACTTGCTGCTTGTGAGGCGATTTTGGTCACATCGATTTATGAACACTATCTTTCACTCACGATCGTCAGATATCGAGACACGATCAACTATACGGAGTTAAACGTACAACGTTAATAGAGACTGTGATCGTCAATCAAGCGACAAGGTCCTGCTTCTCTCGCGTCATATCCATTAGTTTCGTCCGTATTAATAAGTCGATCTTCTCCGGAATGATCGGCATTTTGTATGTCCGTTTATTTTTTTCTCTGAAAGTATAACTAGTCAATTTCTGTTTCGCTTTTCTACCAGATTTTTAATGAGTAATTAATTTTATTCTTTCTAACTTACGTGCTGGTACTGCCTCCTCCTTCGGCAATGTTCTCTTCCGCTCGGACGTCTCTGTCCTCGTCGGAACCGGTTGCACAACGGCAATGCGGTTCTCTACTATTAAATTAATTTAAATTTTAATAATAAACTACACTATATTAAAATTTTAAGGTTTTTATTTCCAACACTTACCTGTTCCCTCCGTTACGACGCAGGAATCTGCCTATATGACCTCTTCCTGCGTCTTCCTCCACATGTCCAAGAGCTTTACGCGTTTCCACCTCGTTTAAAATAATATTCACTAACGTTTGATTTTCTGCGACAATAACCTAGCTCGTGCATAACACAGAGCAGAGTACTGCTGCACGTATCCACGAAACGACCGAAGAGCTGATAATTGGCTTCTTCATCGTTTGACACCGCTTCAATAAATTCGCGTTGCTCATTTAAGCGATTGCTTAAATTGCAACTCACTTTGAAAAACTCCACTAAAATTACACGGAGAGACATTTTTGAAGCACTTCACTTGTCTGACTAACTAAGAGCGTGCAAGACGACTCCAGTATGATCGGACAAGTAAGGACTAACTATAGTGTTACAGGCTATTTATAGTTGAAAATATTTCCAAAAATTTCTAGAATAATAGCGTGACAAAAATTGTCTAGCTAAGGCATTGGTTAGCAAATTCGAGGCTTTCCCCACTTTCTTCCCTCCCTCCCTTATGTGTTACATATTTTTCTTCATATTATAAAGAGATCTTATGGTATTTCCTTCTGCACGAAGAATTCCTCAATGCAGTCACGGCATTGTCGGGCTAGTCTTAGGCCCATTATCATTTTGTCGCATTCGGAGTAACAGATCTTTGCTGCTGATGGGAGGCCATGTCACGGCGAACTTAGGGAATGGTAACCCCTTTTTATCTCGAACCCCTCCACTTCTGGTATCCCCTCGTCGTCTTCGAGCGGCAGCAAGTGATCTATTGGAGAAAAATGGGTTTTTTGTTCATAACTGTTTCCACAGCTATGAGATCTCCCTCAAGATCCATGTTGTCATATTTAAATGACTTCAGTAGGTCATCGTAACTTATTTGGGTTTGTTGCGGATATTGGGCCATTACGTGCTGCGCCTACTCGCCCATTGGTGATTCGCAAAACGCCACCTAAGCCGACAAGACCACGGAATTTTCTCTGGAGAATTTTTTGCATCATTGTTAAGATGTCTATATTGGATTTGCGGCCCGTGGCGCGCACTCTAAGTACATCGCCCTCACTGCCTCGGCTGGTAAAAAAATTGCCCATTAAAGAGCATTTCATCTGGTCGGGTCCAGTTAACATGTTTATGTTTCTCTGTCCGTTACTTGGGTCGACGAAAACAGTGCGACTCGCATTCGTGATATTCCCGCTTCTGTATGTCGCGTTCATAATGAGGTGTCCGTTGTAAGGCATATGTGGCATTGCAGAGTAACCGGATCCGAATAATAAATACTTCATTGAAGTCTGAAGATAATAATACGTCCCGAATGTCCCACGGAACATCGACACTCGGGTTACACAAAAAATCGTTACAATTACCGAGTTCTATTATCGCTGTTGCGCCGTTTAATCTTTTACCAGCAAGATTGAATGGCTCGCTGGTTAGGTCGGGGCAGGGAGCTACGTCGACTGTCAATTCTCGAAACTCTTGCGCCATTTCATTTTGTAGAGCTTCTGCGACCTTTTTAAGCTTTGGAAGGTTCAACATAATTGCCGGATATTGACAGATATTTGATAACCTGTAGGTGTATAAGGTGTAGTAGTAGGTGAAGTATAAAAGAAAACAAGCCAGGCACATTCGTCCGTGGCCAGGTGGAGTCAGGATCATACCGTTCTCTTCTTCAAGATCCCGGATGCACGCACTATCCAGAAGTATCCTGTACGTGCTTGATGTTCTTCCGGGAGGACTCCGTCAATCGGCCCGTATTTCTCATTCTTTTCTTCCTCGGTCCTTGAGTTTGGCGTTGGTGGTCTCATTTTCTACATTTTTATTCGAGAAGCTTTTCACTCAATAAATCTGGAAATCAAAGAACTTGGACTGCGGCATTCGCAATGAAATTTTTATTGACTCCCATGTTAATTTCTAAGATTTTCTTCGGGATTTACCAGTAATTTCCACTGATCGTCAGCAACTGCGCCGTTTTTAAATATGATGGCCATAATTTTCTGACGTTAGTGTACGTTACTTGTTGTAATCTGCAATAGTATACAATTCCCAAGAATGCTTTTAATTCTTCGAGATTAGTATTTTCCTTCGGAAGCTTTTTTTCTTCGTGTAATCTCAATGTTTTTTTATACACGAAATTAAAAATAGTTTTCCATGATAGTTTTTAGATTGTTTTTATTCTTAAATAAATCTCAAATATATATTTACTCAAATATATGTTATAAACGTTACGAAACAATTAAAACTGATTTAAATAAAGATGAATATTAATAGATATTTGGAGAATTCCTTATTAAAATGAATGAAATTTAAAAATTGAATAAAAATATTAGTTTATTAATTGTCTAAACAAATTATTAGTCTCATCTTCGATAATCGCTATTGGAATTAAACGTTAAAAGTGAATGGTTATTTTGATAAAACAAAAGTAATTACAATTCTACAAGAAAAAAATATTGTTTTAAAAAAAACCGTGTTTTAAAAACTGGAGTGAAAAATGATTTAGTGTCGAACATTATAGTCGTAATTATTTTGATATGAAATTATAAGGTTCGTTTAATATTTTAAAAAGTATATTAAAACGAATGTTTCTACACAACTTATCTGCAAAACGTATTTAATCATGTAACTGCGTGTGTAACTGCGTACTACATAATACATTACAGTTTGAACTACATAAAATACTTTTAGTACTTTTTAATAACAGAAGCATTAATTTGTGATTCATAATAATCTTAAATAATACTCGAAATAATACATAAAATTACACAAAGAAAAATTTTTAATACCATTTATTTGATAGAATCCGATAGAATTTTTACAGCTTCACTTCTATACGCGATAATGGTACAACCGTTAGTTAAGAATAGTCAGCTTTTTTGTGTCTGTTTGTATGGAACTGATAATAAGTTTAACACCAAAGATATGAGAGACCGCTGAAATTTTATTATCAAAGGATTGTTGGATGTTTCAGTAACAGTTCTTGGTGTATCTTCTGATGGAGATAGTCGCTTATTAAGAGCAATGTCAATTGAAAGCTGTTTACGAACACATGATCATAAACTTCTGACTGTAGATGATTTTGACGTAGTTTTTCCAGGATTTTGTGCAAAACGTTTACCTAATGTTATTTCTTGTCAAGATACTATTCATATTGGAGGAAAATTAAGAACAAGATTGTTTGTGAATACTTACCGTATTTCATCAATCTCGAAGAGATATGCGTCTTCCATAAGACACATTTTTCGTTCCGACAGAATTTCCGATGGTTTAATACGCAGATAATTTAAAAAATATATTTGTTGCAAATAAGAAAATTGTGCAAAATCGGATCGTTTAAAAGGATTGTCGGTAGAATCGTTCCATGTAACCCATCTTTCCGCCAAATCAATGCATTGTCTTTCTTCGATGGTCAGTTCTGTTTTTGCGGGCATCTCCGGTGGAGCATTGTCATGGAGCCAAGGATTCCAATTGAAATTTGTTATTATCTGGAAATAACATAGAAGATATTATAATACGTATCATGTTAAAAGTAACAATACTGGAGAAACTTATTTTATTCTCATAAAATATACGTACATCATGCTTGTCCAAAGAAAAATGGGAATACAAGTGCATCATTTTTCAAATGACAATTATTACTGTGTCTGGAATTAACAGCCATATTATACAGTCTTTTTACTTATACCATAAATTTAAAACTGATTAACAATATATTTGGCTTTTCATTAAATATCTATTAAAATAATTACATTTTTCAAAAAGGATCTGCACAAATGCTTACTGCAATGTTACTCCAACTGTGCCCGATACCTTTTCTAGGCTTTCTTAGTTTTTTCCCAAGTTATTCTATCTCAAGCCTTTTTTTTACACAACAGAGGAGTTGTACATAAAATTGATCTGTAACATACAAAAATATTTAAATAAAAATTCTAAAGGATTGCAATGCCCGATTAAGAATTACACGCGAACTATATCATGTCGTTTGAAAAGCACTTTGCTTTAAAGAGAAGATTGGCTGTCGCGGCCGCCTTCCGGGAATTCTATTTATAGTCGAACACACCTGAATGAATGAGTCTTTTTCTCTCTCTCTCTCATTCGCGTGAACACGTCTACGGGGTTTCAAACAGGTTCCATCAGGTTTTACGGGCGTAAACCTAATCATGCATGCAAGAAAGCTCCGCCTCGTCGGTCGGTCATTGCTTCGCCCCGATGGATTTCTTTGCCCATGGACATCGGCTGGCTGGCTCTCTGCACCGGTTTCCAGCTCCGGCAAGGAATTCGCTCGGCATCTGCTCCCCGTCGGCGAAGCCGATAATTGTCCCGGATAGTAGGTATGCCGGAGTCGTAAAAGGTCGAGCACAATCTGCAAAACTCGCAAGAAGTCGCGAAAAGTCCGCGACCTTCGTAATCTTGACGAAGCACTCCAAGTTACCGGTATTCGAACAGCCCCTTTCTCTCGGCGGGTGAGACTTGCGCGCTCAAGGATACTTCGCGACAAACAAGCCTACCAAGCGGATCTTTGTGATTTGTGTCGTTATACCGCACGGAAATATCAGCGAAACTTTTCCCGCTATAAGCACTGGAGCAATCATCTATTTTTTCATTGTTAAAATTTGCGATCTTTTTCTTTTTTTTTCTCTCTCTTTTCTCGCTGTATTTTTCTTCCAGTTTGCTATTTGTAAAAGAGATTAAAATTTCTGACAGGAAAATAAGCGTTTTTGTATTTACCGAAGGGAAGAAAATCAGACTGCGACTAGGATTCATATCATGGGAAAAAACTTAATTAGAGCTGGTAACGTCCATATGTTAGATAGACCATACGTTAAATACATCCAAAGTTCAAGTAACAGCGACGGAATAATGTCTAAAGTAAATACGGATTTTTTATTCTTTTTAGAAGGAGACAAAACAAGGAAATCCACGATTTCTCAAGTGAAAAGCCCCTCGTTTTTATTTTATATATACATATACATATATATTTTATGTTACGTCCCGGGATATCGCGGCCGCGACGCGGTACTCGGATCTTCTCACGGGGCTAGGTCGCTTTGTCGGGTCGCTGAGCCAAGGGGCTCTATCCGGAGATACCCGCGACCGGGGTAATTCGCTATCCGGATTCGCGTTACCAGATGGTTTGACCGATTCGGACTTTTACGGGGAGGTCTAAATTATGAGGTTCCTCGCGTTCGTTCAGAAGATATCTTCGAATACTTCTTCCATTCTTGTACACGAATATTTACCGCAAAGTTGTTCCGCTGGTGCCCGATGCCTCTCCTAGGCTTCCTCCTCCTCTCAGGCTGTCCTCTCGGCTCCCTCGATTCTCGACACAACTTCACCGGCATCACACGTACACGCGGATAACTATAATCGCGCGATATTTAATATACGTCACTCCCGAAAACGTGAAGTAACTACCGATTTTGTCCGTCGAAAAATTACCCGCGATAACCACGTTATCTCGACGCGTTCAGAGCAGGACAACTAACTCGATTTGCCCGATTTAGTTCCCCGTTCTTCGGTGAAAGCAGAATAGTCTGTAAAAGATTACGAATACGTTTAGGTCGGTACACTTGATGGTTGAAATAGATAGAAATATGAAGACATGAGAATAGAAATATGCGGGAACAAAGGCCCTTGCACAATGCCCGGCTTCGAATGCTACACTGAGAAAAATGTCCAGCATATTAAAAAAAATGCGGACACTTGAATGCGGGGCGATAATTGGCTAAGACCTTATTACATTATGAAGCTCGTAATTCTGTTCTTTGTTTTGATATGGAGATGTTGAGATTATTACATTCGGAGCACGTTCGTGGACCGTATTGTACGAAGTGCCTGAGAACCCCCTCAAATTCCTGTCGGACGGGTTGATAACTACCGAGTTGACAGTCCTCGCAGGTAATGATGCCAGTGGTTTTATTTTGGAAAAATAAAGAAAATATATACGCATACGCCGGTTATTAACCAAATCTTAAGCGGAGTAAGAGGGGAGGTTACCCCTAATGAACGACGGTTGACCGGATGTCTAGGGAACATAGGCGCGGGGGTGCTTTCCGATTCACCGACCTCTAGTTTGAGAAATAGCGATAATGGTGGGATCCACCTCCAGATACTATTGTCCCCCTTCGTGTTCCACTGAGCGCGTCACGTCAAGAATTATCTCGGAACATGTAGGACACGCCGCGGGTCCCTGAACTTCCCCGATTACGACGTCACACGAGTTGCACTCTTCTAGCTTGTACCGAAACCCGACGTGCATATAGTATCGGATTAAGAGGTTATAATGGCTGCGTTATTGCGCCGTCAAGTCGCGGTAGCACGATTCGCAAAGATAGTATTTACTACTCTGGTTCTGATAGCACACCGTGAGGATGCAGATCGCGCGGGACAGCCAATTTCTACGCGTAACTCGAGAGGCCAATGGCGAGAGTCGGCACGTAACAATATATATATATATATATATATATATATATATATACACTATTTAAATTTATTTTAGTGTTTAATGATGTTTAATAAGACGCTTTCCCCTTTTTTTCTGGTTTTCGTCCTTCTTAGCTGTTTCTCACGCTAGGTACAGTAGTTTTCGGCATCTTAATATGCATTTTTGTCGTCTGCAAAGACCCTTTTTGAAATCGCCACATATGTTGGAGCTTTGTAAAGTTCGGCCGACTTCTCTCTTTAGTTGCTCGGTTTCTTTTCCAGTGCTTTCATAACGAAGCTGTTCTAGGTTGGTGCAATGTAAGAACGGACGTTTGTCGTTGTGGCATATAGTATTCTGATATTTGTAGCAGTATTTATATTTGTGAAGGAGACCACAATTCGGATTGAAGCAGCAATTATTTTCGAAAGCATCATAATTTTCAATTTTCATACACTTATATTTCGCTGAGATTCTCTGTTTTAAAATATCTTTACCATTATTAGGAATAGCTACTACATTCTAAAGGTCACTGTGCTGTCACGTTCTGTCTGTTGTTCGTCCGTTTCTTGGTCAATGCATTTAAGCAATTTACCAGGGATTTGGACAAGTCGTGTGAAAGTTATTATTATTATTACTCGGGACCGAAAAGATATCTGAGTTTATAAGTATTTCGTAACGAGGATCACTTTTATCTATCTGATTGTAATTAGGATAATCAATGTCGGGGTCGACAGGAATAGATTTAAATGGAGGTGCGTTTTCTAGTTGTTGCAATTCCTGGAGGAGGAGGAGAGGATCTCGATTAGAAGTAACAGCTTGTTTGATCTGGAACCTAATTCGTTTAATTTGAACTTTTTCTTTTCCCTTTTTCGTCATTTAGCCCGAGTTCTCGCAAATGAATTTTAAGCTTGCCACACTCTTCGTCAGCGCTCAGAACCAATCCGCCACACTCTTCGTCAGCGAAAAGGCCAAACTCACTTTCGAGAATTAATAGGTTATTGCGATTTCTAAGAATCAACCCCGTAATCGCCACGCCTTTCGGCAGCGAAAGTACCAATTCGCCACACTCTTCATCAGCGCCCAGGACAGATCGCCACGCTCTTTGTCAGCGAAACCTGCGAGTCGAATCTCAGGAGTGATTGTTTAAGAATTTAAATACGAGATGAGATCCCAGATTTCAAGCTTATTCCTTTTTCAAACTTATTTTACCTTTATTCTTATATTTTAGTACAAACTGAGTTGTGCGTGAAGCGCGGTCTTAAAGTATAAGAGTACAGGGATTAAGTCCCAGAATCGAGCGCGAATGCTCGGACTTGATCGTACAGTCGAGTGTCGGAAAGTGACTGTCTGGACTTGAGTAAGAGTTAGAAAAATGATATAAGTCGAGTAACAGAGCCGAAGTCTAAACTATGTAACTAACGAAGCCAAAGCCAAAAATGATGTGTCGCTCCGCGGCGTTTTCCGCTCTTTTTATACCCGAAAATGGCCAGAATCCCCCGCGCGACATTCTCACCACTTCCTACGCGTCTTAACGGGGGAGGTTTTCTAGAAGTTTCTAGAACGTAAAAAAAAAGTTTAAAAAAAGAAAATACAAGCTAAAATGCACACATAACAAAATATATATAGGCTGAGACAGGACCTATTCTTTTTATAAATATATTAATTTACACAAGTTGTTCATTAGATGGTTTACATGAATAGAGCCCACACCTAACGCGGTCGGGTCCATGACTGTTAGGGCTCACAAGATTTAAACTTTATTTATAGCGTTAACATTTTATTTTAACGTCAAAGATGGGCGCCAACTAATTTCACGATAATTAGTAACGTTAAATGTAATTATGATTGAATGGAACTCAGGGGTGGGAAGTTGGAAGGACCCATTATTTAGCTTAAGCAACTGATTTACTTACGTTCTCAAATGAACAATTTAGATCGGTTAATTCTTTCTGCTTGCTCCTTTGGTTCAAAATTATCCTTGGGATAGTATATCGTCCTCGCATATGGAACAGGAACTCAGAAGTACGGAATAAGAACAACGTTACGGATCGTGGTAAATATGTACTTTCAAATTACTTCGCTGACATCATCTATACATTCTATACAATATTTGACTTATTCACGCGACGTTCAGACCAAGAGTGAGTGGTCCCGCTTTTCGCCGGCAATCCCTTACGGTCCGGGGGAGCAAGGGGAAATCGTCACAGGTAAGGCCGAAGTTCATTGGCTGTCGGACGATGTGTGGTTATCGACACAGTCCGTCGAGGTCTGTTCGGCAGTAATATTAGACCTAGCGCTAAATTATCTTATTCTAACTCCTTATATCTTACTCCTTGCGCACTTATAAACGGTCGCTGAGAATCTTTGGTTGCGTATTCTTGCGAGATCGTACTGACTATCGCTCGAGTTTTCGATTTTCGACATCTGGATTTTTATTACTTTCAGTCTTCCTTGAGAGGAAGAGAATAAAAAGAGGAGAAGGCAAGAAAGAGGAAAAAAGAAAAATTTATAATTGTGGGTACATATTGTGAGTTTCATTGCGGATAGTTTCGTTGCTAGCCTTTTTTGCATTTTCCACATTGCTTTGCATAGCAATATGGTACGAAGGAGATCGTAAAAGTTGAGTGTATGCGTGTGCGTGTTCGTGTGCGTGTTCAGTGTCCGCTGCAGTTTTTTCTTGTTCGGGAGCGGGGGTGCTCTTACTTCCTTTTCTTGGTTTTCGTCGTCCTTTACCGTCCCTCGCGCTAGATGCAGTAGTAAATTGGTCACCAAGTCCCACAGTGCTCTACTATTATTGACCATCTATATATAGTATGTAGTGCGTAATTGTGTATAATAATTAATAGTGTCGATTATTAGCTTTGCCGTCCTTGCACAGAAGTATATTCTGATTAATCCTGCAGTTGCGTTGCCAAAACTTAAGAATATTACCCAGATTTTTTTCCAGGCGTTCTCTGTGATTGTTTGTAAAGAATTATCGCCCAAGAGGTAAGAGAGTGACGTCCCTTGTGTTATGGTCGGTTCCTCTATTACGCCACGTGCTACTGTATTCAATATCTCAGTCTTTTCGGCGGGAAACATTATGTGGTCTCTCAGTTTTTCAAGGTCTTGGTTAGTGTAAATGCCGCTTGTAGCTAAGGAATCCGGGATCGTTGTAATCCCAGGTATGCTTGGTCATCGGCTTCATTATTGTAGGTGATCTGCTGTATTCTACATTTTATGTTATGCTATATTATCCGTCGTTTAGATAATGTAATTTAACATTCACATATTTACGGAATGGAACTTATGTAATATGTATACATGATTTATATACTACCTTTTATATACACATTATATATGTATTAATTATATTTGCATTTATCAGTTACTTATATATATATATACAATGCAGTGATTATATTTGTGTTACGTCCAACCCCAGGATTAAGATAAAGAAAACTGGGAAGCGAAGGAAAGGCTAACCAGAGGGGTAGGGGTAAGGAAGGACGCAACCAGATACTTACAAATCTCGCTCGCAGGTACACGCCCTGAGGCGCGTGGCGCAAGCCGAACGCACTTTTCAATGGCTCAGGAAGGGTCAACGTCCGTAGAGACGGTAGAACGCCTTCCGTGAGCGGTGCGATCGTCGGTCCTCTTTTGAGTCAGGGAATTCAATCCCTTTAACTTGGGATCGGACTTCGTGTGACTTTAAGAGGGAGATAAGGGTGAGGTCTTAAATTAAAGAATAAACGGAGATGTCATTAGCATAAGTATTTGTTTTTATTCGACATGAAGAAAATGTTAATTGGTATGAAGTTTATATGATTTGATACAAAAAAAAAGGATGTAATCTAGTATAAGAGAAATAAAATTAACAATAAATGAGAATCCGGGGGAAAATAAAATCGAATACATTTAATGGTGTAAATATCGCACATGACGTAAGGTGTGTGTTATTAAATTAAATCAAAACATACAAAAATTGGATGTCTAATTGTCGAAACATATTAAGTAATAAACAAATTAAATTTATTTTGACATATTTTGGGGGTTAATCTAATCATCTAGTGTAATAACCTCGGGATCAATTACTTCTTCGAGGGTGACTGTGGAAGGGTGGAATATGTTAGAAAGAAGGTTTATAGGAATCAGGTACGGGAATTCATGATCGGGAAAATAGACAGGGATGGCGTCGTGGGGGTCTACGGTATCTACTAAGGAATGGAGTCCGACTAAGTTGAAATCGTAGGGGCCGAGTGTGAAGGTATTAAGAGGAAGGGGATCTGTGAGTTGGAGAAAATAAGCCGAGAGATTTCTGGAAAAGTGGTGGGGAGGGGGGTCTCGGGTGGATTCTTCGGGAACCGAGGGATATGCGGGGGACGGAGTTCTCGGAGGATACGAAGCTTCGTCCAGACGATCCTGACACCGCGGGGAAGAAAAAGGGGGCACCTCTTCGATAAATTCCACGGTCGAGGTATCCGAGACCGCGGGAGAGGAGAACTCCTCGCGAGCGAGCGGAGAATACGATCGCTAAACATGTTAATTAATGGGATCCTCATGGGATAGTTTTGCCATAAACGAACCGAATTCTTTAACATGTAGGGTCCATATTGAGCAATGTGACGTACAGTTATATTGGCCAAATCTATGAACAACCGGATTTGTTAAGATACTGCAAAAGGCCGTCTTTTGCTTTATTAAACTCTTCGTCACCGTCGACGAAACCGCGGCGTTATATCGCGTACGCGGCGATGTATCCCGAATCGGCGGCTCGCGCCATCTTCGCGGCCGAGCAGTAGGCCTGGACAAACGTCACGGCTGGGTTTCGTAATAATGCCGCGTGATTGTCAAAGTAGCCGTACTCGTGTAAGTAGCCAACGCGATATCGGCCCATGCGTTGACCTAACTTTAGCCGCGGGTTGAACATACCGGGCACTGAATGGACGCCGCTACCCGTCAATTTGACTAACAACGCCGCGTCGTCCTTGGATCTAAGTACGTCCGCGACGTGTATCTGCATAATGTCAATATGCCTGTGGTTGTCGATGACAACCGATCTAATCAAGTTGTCGGCCTTGTATTGTGCCAGTCTTAATCCGTGCTCCGCCACGTAGAACCTTACAAAGGACATGCCGCACTTGTCCTTCAGGTTTTTTCTCAATCTATCTGTGACGAGTTCGGCGAACTGTCGGTAGTCCGACTCGAACACGTTGTACGCGCGGTCAATGTTCCAGATCAAGTACTTAATTCCCGCGCGGGAAGTTTCGCAATCCGTGGGGAGTTTATTCGCGTTTTTCACTATCAGTAGTAGACAAATTTGTCAACAGCTGTTCGAAGCTGCCGATCTTTGTCTACGTCTTTGAGAGCATCCGCGGTCTTGTCTATTTGGAAGAAACAGTAGACTGGTCGACTGTCTACGTATGTTACTATTGTCTCGTAAAACGTGTTTCTTCCGTTTACGATACCCGCGCTGAAAACGGGTTCGTTTATTCTCCCGAAAGCGCGTTCCTCTCTTTTACAGAGGTACCGAGTCAACTTTGTATTTTGATATACCATGATTTTGCTCGGTTTGATGTCTACTTTGCAAACGACCGTGCATATAAATGCTTCGAGAGTGGCGCACAATATAATGTACGAGTCTACGTCGGTAGTAAATTCGTACGCACGCGAGTTAATTTCTTCGTACGTTACCGCCGTTGGTCTGAGGTCCCGTATCCACGGATGCGTGGTACCTCTTCCGTCATCCTTTGGGACACTTCGCACTAACTTTATTTTCTAGAAACTTCTAGACACTTCGCACTAACTATATATTCTAGACACTTTCTAATAGAAACTTCTAGACATTTTTGTGTCTATTGATGTGCGAACTCACGAGGCGAGATAAGTTTTTGATCCACGCGAAATACCTCACGTTGTCATCTCGCGGGTCCTGCTCGAGCACTACACTCGCAGCGTTTCTTTCAAAAATTGTCGCGGTTCGATATAGTTTGCATTAATCACCGCACCGGTCAGTATGCGGTTTTTCGAATGCGGTATCGATTTCTCGCTAAACGAGTCTTTCCGCGTTATTGTCGCCACTACTACCTGAATCAGCGCAGATATTCTTAGTATCTGCCCTGTCTTTTCGTTTATTTGACGGTTCACTGTTTATGTACACGTGTTCACACTTAGTGTTTGCATTAACAATGTATAATTTATATTATAATATTTAGTGAGTTTAGAGTTTAGAGTTCTATATCTTAGTTAAGTATTAAAATACTTAATAATAAAAGAATTGTTCTAAAATAACAAAATTGTAAATAAATACGACTATTTTGTTTTTATTAGGCATTAATAAAGATTTCGGTTTCTGTTTCGGTTTTCTAGCTAATAAAAGTATCGGTATTGCGCAAATTACAATTTTTTCGGTTTGGAGTATGAAATCTGCGTTATTGCTATCACGCCAATTGATCATAATGTAATATTCATAATGTAATAAGGTCCTAGCCGATTACCGTCCTGCATTCGAGTTGATGAAAAAATCCGCAATCCTGTCATACTGGAACTGGCAGCATCAAGTTTCAGTTCCAATTTACACGGTCGGTTATTACCTGCTGCGCAACCCATGACAAAGGGTTCCTCTTATATCCGGTCTGAACTAATATAAGGTGAATCCAGATCAGAGGGAGGAGAAAGAATTTCGTCTCTAGGGTAGGAAGTTTATCCGGACGAGACCCCGACATAATTAAGATCGAACTTCACTCGGTAAGTTTCGTTTAATCTTACAATTATGTCTAGGGGCCTCGTCCGGATGAACAATAATAATGTAGATGTTCAAAGCGAGCGATTTGCCGGTTACCTATTAGGCAGGAAAGCGTACAAAAGTTTTCAGTTAGAATATTTTCGTCACTTATATTCGGACAAATCTTGTACATAAGGTGCTTCGGTACATTATGTATAACATAAAATTATGACTTATACAAATTAAACTAAATGGAGAGGAAATCAGGCGGACAAAACACTGTTTGCAAACTCATCCGGGTTCACTATTGGCCTATTGTAAAAATTGGCAAATATCCGTGAAGACCCAGACTAACTGGCCGCTCTATAAATACTATCCACTGCGACACCTACTACGCGCCGCCAACGAGGTTGACGCGTGACGCGTGCTATAGGGCCGCAAACGAATCGCTGATCCCAGTTTTGCAAAGATTCGCGAATTCATCTACTAAATATATGTGTTATAATTCGCTGATATAAGTTCGCTGATATTTTTTCTGATATAAGATTTTGCATTCGCTTTCGTAATTCCTTCCCGGTGACTTTAGGATTACGTAAACGTGTTTCTACATCGTTTGTACTGAAACTGGGACCGTGGGGGCGTTTATACGAAATAAACAATGAATCGCAACCTTCGGAACGAAGGGCTGAAGTTCGCGAAATATAATGCTTCCAAGAGCTTGAACAGGCAAAGATTGTCGTGGTCTACGAAACTCGAGACTCGCCACAAAAGTTCCGCGTTGAGACATACGCATCACCACCACCACCACATCACCACCAAAATATATAAATTGTCTTTCTAATTAGTTTTTTAATCTCTCAAGGCGCTGTAAAAAATTATATAAAATACATTATTTTAAAAACTTACATACATACACAAATCACGTACCTCAAATGTAGTGTGATCTATACTCACCTCCTATGCGTAGAAGCACCTCAAATGTAGTGTGATCTAAACTGTACTCCATGCGTAGAGATACTTTAGATGGAGTGAAATCAATATTTATCTCCATTTGTAGAGGTACCTCCAAAATTTTGAAATTCGGTTTCAATTTGGTTTCCCCATTTAAATATTTCGTTTACGAGTCCCATGTTCTCTTGAAACTGCTGATTTCTCGTCGAAATAAACGCCGTCAGCATAGTTGCCGGTTAATTTGATCATCGACACGAAAACTCCCTCGTTTGTTGCATGCAAACCCACATGAATTCTCTCCGGACAAAAATATCAGTTCGGTTTCGGTTTCGGTCCATTAAAATACTTAATAAAGGTTTTGGTTTCTGTTTCGGTTTTCTAGCTAACAAAAGTATCGGTATTGCGCAAATTACAGTTTTTTCGGTTCCGGTTTATTAAAGTTTTCTTATTTTAATATTTTTTATTTTGATATTCTGTGTAGAATCTCAGAGTTTCGGTTTATGTAAAATATTTTTCAAATAATTCTGAACATTCTAAAGTATTTTCTAAAAAGTTCCCGGCACTAGCAATGTTGTATGATTTTTTAAACAATTTATGTCGCCTGATCGCCGCGTACTTAGAGAGAATAAAGTGATATACTGTGTAGAATTTCGGAGGTCCAGTTTATGTAAAATATTTTTTGAATAGTTTTAAACATTCTGAAGCATTTCCTAAAAAGTTCCCGGCACTAGCAATGTTGTATGATAATGATTTTTATTAAATTAAATTGTTTACATATGCATACTGCATATGTGGATTTATAGGTTGTAAATCTTAATTTTTGATACATATGTTTTTATTTCACATTACATACACATGTTTTTTATTTTAATTTATACGAATTGTATAACATATGTATAATAATTAATAATATATTATAATAAATGATGATATTTGGCGTAGATGTCATATCTTCATTATTTTTTTCATGTTTTTATCTTGTGGTCTTAATTTTTTTTAAGATATAATGACATTTACATTTTGCTTCTGAAACTGTAGAAAAATAAAGTAGATAAATGATTTATGGAAAAAATAAATTTTGAAAAATTTATGCAAAGTAATACTTACATTTTGCGTTGATTCGATGAAACTTCACGAGGCTTCATTCGTTTACGGCTGTAAAGATTGCCCTTCCGCACTGATGTGCGATGATAGAAATTCAGCTACATTCGCAGACAACATTGAGAAACTCTGCGGCACCAAAACTTCACTCTCCCTATTTCTTGTGGGGGTAGATCTGTAGGCGTTTTAAATTAAAGAAGAGAGAAATTGTAAGATATGTAAGAGATATATAAGTATTTTCTAAGTACCGTCGGGGGCTCAAGTGGAACCACCCGGGTAAACGACAAAGACCTTCGCTTAACCTAAGCAATATTCCGTCGACTGCATCTAGCTGTTTTGGTGGTTAGTGTAAAGCTTCCAATAAACTTTCCCGTACATTATTCTGCCCAGTACTATCAAGCTCTATAAAAGAATAAGATATAGCTCTTATTAAAACAAATGTTAAATACATGGAATTTTTTCAATTACTTTGTTTGCACTCAGTTTCGTAAAAAAATTATTTTCTTGTTCTGAAATATTTTGTTATATTAGACTCGCTAAGTGATTTTATTACTGAAGCAAAGTGTAACTAAAAATTTTTGAATAAATACGGACGGTACTGTGGTCTTGTCTTGTCACTTCTCGTTGCTCGACACGATAATTGTTAAACAAATAAAAGAACTTATGAGGCGTTTCCGTCAGAACTCACCAATTAAAACGGATAATTAAAAGTTTTTATATCGGAGGCGAGTTTATCCTCAAATTAACACCGCCTTTGTTCAGACGAGTCAGCCGACGCAGTCTACGAACACATCCACCACCTCCACAAGTTCAGCTACAGTCTCGGGGGATCAAAGATTCCTGCAAGACCGCATATCATTAGGATCAAATCTATGTCGATAAATATAAAAATCATGCTGCAGATTGAAAATAAAGGAAGTTAAGAGAATCGCACAACCATTCGTATAATAGAAGTGTATCATGCAACATCTCGTGCGTTGCGTCCGTTTAAGGCTAATATTTCTGGACGCTATACAGTACGATACTCAAGCTTCTCTGTGTTCGTCGTTACGTTACAAAATACGATTACAGTACGGTTTTCGATTTCGATTTC
>JASTWP010003368.1:0-25093 GCA_030770255.1 Temnothorax ravouxi
CTGACTGTTCACGATGCGTATTAATTTCACACGTAGATTGGAGTATCAGACCATCAGTTTTAATATCTAATTTAGAATATGTAACATCTGTGGAGGCTTCCACTGGTTGTCCATGATGCATATTAATTTCTGACATACATGGGGATATCGGTCTATGAATTTTTATCTAATTTCGAACATGTGACATCTTCTGTTAAAGTTTTCTTTGATTGCTCCTGTTGCGTATTAATTTCTGACGTAGGGGGTATTACATTGACATCTGCGGAAATTTCCATTGATTGCACATCATGCGTCTTACTTTTTGAAGTAGATGGAAATACCGATTTGTTAATTTGCGACATAGCTAACTTCGCTTTACCAGAGAAAGACTGAATATGTACGGTTAAAAATTTATCTATACGCATTGATTGTGAATTGTACTTCAGTAGTCTATGTTTAATATCGTTAAATTCTGATTCGACTGCAGATGAACTCGCATTAATTTTGCCAAATCCAAATTTGGATATCATTACTCCAGAATATAACGGAAAATATGGTAACAAAAGTTTAATTTTTTGTACCATTGCTGGACAGTAATATGGATTTATATCAACACCCTCAGAAGCATTACGCAAGTCGTTAATGCAATTGTCAAAGAATTTATTAACCCAGGCAATCATTGCATTATTTTTTGCAGTATTAAACTCATCACTATTTTGATACGTATCTCCTTGGTTAATGTTATCTGACAATAGCAAATCCGTCTCATCTATATCACGACCAATTTCAGTACCCCAATCAGCAATTGTGTCCACATCGGGAATTCCTCTAATTTTTTTACATAAAAAAATTCGAGATTTTTCAGTTAAAGTGTCTTGCTGATTTTCGTCTATTCCAACATTTTCACTAGAACAGAGAATAATCGCAGCTCGTACAATTTTTTGTAGATCTTCGAAATCTGTTGTTTTTGATAATAAGCACATAATCATAATATAAAATATTTTAACTTTAGGATGAACAGATGTAAAAATTTTCCATCTACTTATAAAGCTGACATAATGCGAAATATCCAAACGCAAAAAACATGTTGGCGTTTTCTTATTCTTATTTGCAAGTAACAAGTAACATGTTGATAAATATTCTTTAAGATCATTGCAATTACCAAATGCTCTTACAATAGCACCCATTAGTGCTCTGTCAAAGTCACAAACTATTTGTTGCGGACATGGAAAACTTGCCTTGTGCAAACTACCGATTCGGCGTATTTCAAATAACCAATATAGAATCGCATTCGTATGCTGCACAGAGCTTAACATTTGGAACACTGGCATTTTTGCGGTTGGAGTTTCGCATACAATTTGGTACAAGTATATATGACTTGACAATTCCCCGTTTGGCAATTTTAATTTTTTTTACCAAGGATCCGGTAGCATCTATTGAAAGATAATTTGAATATTGCATGTAAGTTGCTATTTGTTCTAAAGTCCAATAATGGACGAAAAACGGATCTAATGAAATAGAATGTATTGTACCGGCATGTAATCCATACTTCATGTTACGAATATTCTTTATGGATCTGTTTCGTGGTTCGCGCCTAAATTAATATCTTGTCTCTCCTGTTTAGCTTTTCGCAATACAGTATTATAAGGTAAATGTGGAGGTTCAGGATCACCTAATTCCATGAGTTTGTTTGCTTCCGCTCTGCGCCATTGACAGGGTAATACATGGTTTTCTGCCAATGCTTTGGAAACCTCTACTCTCCTCCGTCCCTTAAGCTGACGTTTTTTATCATGCCGTACAGATTCATCAAAATTACTTATCTTACATTCCATAACAACATCGACGTTAGGCGGAGGTTTGTTAACAACATGACCTAGAAAGGTACAATTGCATTCCTTACATGACCCTCTGACGGTTAAATACATGCCAGTTTCTGAACATTTAGAATTTTTAAAAACCAACGCGCACGGTAGTTTTGTCGCTTTATAAACAGTTATATTTTATCTGTCCAAATTTTACGCCGTAATGTACAATAATTACGAGAATGCTGTTTCTTATCAAAATATACTACGTCTTCAGGAGACATGTCGATCCAATCTTTATATGAAAATGTTACATTAAATTCGAGAGTTGTATCTTGCGTAGAAGTATTGATACAAGACATAGTGCTTGATAATGTAGAATCTGAAGGATTAATATTGTAAAATTGTAATATTTTATCAAGAATTCCATATCGGTTTTCTTTTAACATAATATAAATATATTTTGGTTTAATACTATTATTTAGTCTTGCACTTATAACTTCATATATCTCATTACTGAGTACAACTGGTTTCCCATCATGTTCATCCACCAAATTTCTATAATCTGGTGATAGAATAATATTCAATAAAGGCTCGACGTGTTTGGCCATTCTGGTATGACGTGATACGCTAGAATAAGAATGTCACTGATATAATAAAATATACTCGAATGAATTTACTACTTCCTTTAATAATTTGTGACGATAGAATAATCACGGAGTGATAAAAGAAATAATCACGGAATCTTACCTTGCTCGTATGTGAAAGAAGAACTCGGAAACACGTTTAATAGAGCAGATTCTACCTTGCTGAGATATAACCTAATATTCCCTATCACATAGCTTGTCCGCGGGAGTCGAAAGAAGCTCGGAAACAAAAGTCGCAAGCTGCAGCTTATACTAACTCCTCCGCTGCTATGACGATCGTCTTTTGTTTCTTTCGACTCGCGCGGACAAGCTATGTGATAGGGAATATTAGGTTGCATCTCAGCAAGGTAGAATCTGCTCTTAAACGTGTTTTCGAGTTCTTCTTTCACATACGAGCAAGGTAAGATTCCGTGATTATTTCTTTTATCACTCCGTGATTATTCTATCGTCACAAATTATTAAAGGAAGTAGTAAATTCATTCGAGTATATTTTATTATATCAGTGACATTCTTATTCTAGCGTATCACGTCATACCAGAATGGCCAAACACGTCGAGCCTTTATTGAATATTATTCTATCACCAGATTATAGAAATTTGGTGGATGAACATGATGGGAAACCAGTTGTACTCAGTAATGAGATATATGAAGTTATAAGTGCAAGACTAAATAATAGTATTAAACCAAAATATATTTATATTATGTTAAAAGAAAACCGATATGGAATTCTTGATAAAATATTACAATTTTACAATATTAATCCTTCAGATTCTACATTATCAAGCACTATGTCTTGTATCAATACTTCTACGCAAGATACAACTCTCGAATTTAATGTAACATTTTCATATAAAGATTGGATCGACATGTCTCCTGAAGACGTAGTATATTTTGATAAGAAACAGCATTCTCGTAATTATTGTACATTACGGCGTAAAATTTGGACAGATAAAATATAACTGTTTATAAAGCGACAAAACTACCGTGCGCGTTGGTTTTTAAAAATTCTAAATGTTCAGAAACTGGCATGTATTTAACCGTCAGAGGGTCATGTAAGGAATGCAATTGTACCTTTCTAGGTCATGTTGTTAACAAACCTCCGCCTAACGTCGATGTTGTTATGGAATGTAAGATAAGTAATTTTGATGAATCTGTACGGCATGATAAAAAACGTCAGCTTAAGGGACGGAGGAGAGTAGAGGTTTCCAAAGCATTGGCAGAAAACCATGTATTACCCTGTCAATGGCGCAGAGCGGAAGCAAACAAACTCATGGAATTAGGTGATCCTGAACCTCCACATTTACCTTATAATACTGTATTGCGAAAAGCTAAACAGGAGAGACAAGATATTAATTTAGGCGCGAACCACGAAACAGATCCCATAAAGAATATTCGTAACATGAAATATGGATTACATGCCGGTACAATACATTCTATTTCATTAGATCCGTTTTTCGTCCATTATTGGACTTTAGAACAAATAGCAACTTACATGCAATATTCAAATTATCTTTCAATAGATGCTACCGGATCCTTGGTAAAAAAAAATTAAAATTGCCAAACGGGGAATTGTCAAGTCATATATACTTGTACCAAATTGTATGCGAAACTCCAACCGCAAAAATGCCAGTGTTCCAAATGTTAAGCTCTGTGCAGCATACGAATGCGATTCTATATTGGTTATTTGAAATACGCCGAATCGGTAGTTTGCACAAGGCAAGTTTTCCATGTCCGCAACAAATAGTTTGTGACTTTGACAGAGCACTAATGGGTGCTATTGTAAGAGCATTTGGTAATTGCAATGATCTTAAAGAATATTTATCAACATGTTACTTGTTACTTGCAAATAAGAATAAGAAAACGCCAACATGTTTTTTGCGTTTGGATATTTCGCATTATGTCAGCTTTATAAGTAGATGGAAAATTTTTACATCTGTTCATCCTAAAGTTAAAATATTTTATATTATGATTATGTGCTTATTATCAAAAACAACAGATTTCGAAGATCTACAAAAAATTGTACGAGCTGCGATTATTCTCTGTTCTAGTGAAAATGTTGGAATAGACGAAAATCAGCAAGACACTTTAACTGAAAAATCTCGAATTTTTTTATGTAAAAAAATTAGAGGAATTCCCGATGTGGACACAATTGCTGATTGGGGTACTGAAATTGGTCGTGATATAGATGAGACGGATTTGCTATTGTCAGATAACATTAACCAAGGAGATACGTATCAAAATAGTGATGAGTTTAATACTGCAAAAAATAATGCAATGATTGCCTGGGTTAATAAATTCTTTGACAATTGCATTAACGACTTGCGTAATGCTTCTGAGGGTGTTGATATAAATCCATATTACTGTCCAGCAATGGTACAAAAAATTAAACTTTTGTTACCATATTTTCCGTTATATTCTGGAGTAATGATATCCAAATTTGGATTTGGCAAAATTAATGCGAGTTCATCTGCAGTCGAATCAGAATTTAACGATATTAAACATAGACTACTGAAGTACAATTCACAATCAATGCGTATAGATAAATTTTTAACCGTACATATTCAGTCTTTCTCTGGTAAAGCGAAGTTAGCTATGTCGCAAATTAACAAATCGGTATTTCCATCTACTTCAAAAAGTAAGACGCATGATGTGCAATCAATGGAAATTTCCGCAGATGTCAATGTAATACCCCCTACGTCAGAAATTAATACGCAACAGGAGCAATCAAAGAAAACTTTAACAGAAGATGTCACATGTTCGAAATTAGATAAAATTCATAGACCGATATCCCCATGTATGTCAGAAATTAATATGCATCATGGACAACCAGTGGAAGCCTCCACAGATGTTACATATTCTAAATTAGATATTAAAACTGATGGTCTGATACTCCAATCTACGTGTGAAATTAATACGCATCGTGAACAGTCAGTGGAAGCTTCAACAGAAGTTATTACAAATTCAAAATTAGATACTAAAATATTGTTAAATTCTGACGAATCAGATGAAGAACCTTGTGAGTTAGCGGCAGAACAAAACTGGAAAAACAAAAACAATAAAAAAGTTAAACGTACTTATTTAGATGCATGTCCTGGTTGGGACACGTTTAATATACATAAGAAACATGTAATTGTAAGTGTGTTACAAAATGGCAATATTTCTTCAGTATTAAAAGTAGGATCTAATAACATTGTCGTTAAGAATACATGCGGCTTCGATAGCATTATGCAAATACTCGCCGCAGCATGCGTATATGATAAATTCAAAAAAATTGTCAATACTGCCACGACAGATGTATTCAGATTTATAAAACTTTTTATACAATTAGGGACAACTAAAAAAATTTATAAAATGAGAGCAGAAATTTTGAAAAATGTCGAATATTTTTTAAAAGACTCAGAAGCTCTTAATGTTATAACAATTGATGCTTTATCAAATATAGCTAATCTTTGCGAATATGTATTCTCAGATAATTATAGTTATGCCGAGATATCCACGTGTCCAACATGTCAAAACATAAAAATTATTAAGAAATGTATTTTGCCTGTAAACTCAGAAATATTACGCAAATATGGTTACACAAAAATTGTTGATGCAATAAAGGATGGAAGAATTTCCAATCTTCGATGCCACAAATGTAATGACAAACGTTCCATAAGTTTATCATACGGATCTCAGTTATTTATCGAATCTTCGATTATAACCGCTTTAAATGACATTCCCCTTCACATCCAATTAAATGAACAGCATTACGTCCATGTCGGATGCGTTGTGTTTTACGAACAAAATTCTCATTATACTGCATATATACGTAATGACACCAATTGGACTGAGTACGACGACTTGTTGCGTAAGCCCAGAAAAGCGTGCATAGAACCGAAAGGCGATATAAATATGTGTATATATGTAGAAATATAAGACATTTTTTATATGGTCACGCGAGGGGGTTGACCGAAACTACTCCCGTTAAATATATTGTCAAGAACATTGTTCAAATATAAATATTTTTATATGATATGTTATTATTACCATCTATCTGTTAACTCTAAAAGACAAATGAGGAGGACTTTGTGCCCACAAACTAAAAATTCACACTACACTTTTGAAGTAATTAGGTATATTTTCGGGTCCAGATTTTTATCATAATTCAGTTCAATAACTTCTTTAACATTCTATACAGTTATTAATATATAACATAACTTTTAGATCCACTCTTCAATAAATTCTCACTCAAGTAATAATTAAATATGGGAAAGAAAGTTTTAAGACTTTTATGTCAAAAGATTTTCAAAGAATTAAAAAGTTTATTCTCGGAATTCCCAATCTTAGTTCAAGATTCTTTAGAAGTATAAAATCGAAGCATCGGTTACACAAATCTCGATGTAAATGCAATGTGAAATATTTTTATCTGTAAATCACTTCAACGAAAACGGCAGTTCAATTCTTTGGCAATTGACGTACGTCAGCCAGAGCGTAAAGTGTCCCGTAGGTGAGAAGCAGTACAAGAGAGTTGGCGTGAGGGAACATGTGACCCCACTTTTGCTTTTTAGATTGTAAATTGTAAGTGGTAAGTAAATTTTTGTTTTTTATGTAAAAGTGAGTCAAACAAAAGGATTTGCTCATACGTTTAAGGTTTTGAGTGAGATAAAATTTTGTTCATATAACTTAATTTTGATTTTATATCAAATTAGAAAATAAGATGTATTGGTTAACGATAGTTTTAACGTGGAAAGCCTGGAACAAGATTTTTAACCGAGAAAATCGAAAAATAATATTTCCGATGAAGAATAAAATACCCTTTAGGTTCTTGTTCTGGTCTTAAAAATTTTGTTCTGAGTTGTTCCAGTGGAGAACACGATAGTTTTAAAGCGGGAAGCCTGGAACAAGATTTTTAACGAAGAAAATCGAAAAGTAATATTTCCGATGAAGAGTAAAGTACCCCTTAGGTTCTTGTTCTGGTCTTAAAAATTTTGTTCTGAGTTGTTCCAGTGGAGAACACGATAGTTTTAAAGCGGGAAGCCCTGGAACAAGATTTTTAACGAAGAAAATCAAAAAGTAATATTTCCGATGAAGAGTAAAGTACCCCTTAGGTTCTTGTTCTGGTCTTAAAAATTTTGTTCTGAGTTGTTCCAGTGGAGAACACGATAGTTTTAAAGCGGAAAGCCTGGAACAAGATTTTTAACCGAGAAAATCGAAAAATAATATTTCCGATGAAGAATAAAATACCCTTTAGGTTCTTGTTCTGGTCTTAAAAATTTTGTTCTGAGTTGTTCCAGTGGAGAACACGATAGTTTTAAAGCGGGAACCCTGGAACAAGATTTTTAACGAAGAAAATCAAAAAGTAATATTTCCGATGAAGAGTAAAGTACCCCTTAGGTTCTTGTTCTGGTCTTAAAAATTTTGTTCTGAGTTGTTCCAGTGGAGAACACGATAGTTTTAAAGCGGAAAGCCTGGAACAAGATTTTTAACCGAGAAAATCGAAAAATAATATTTCCGATGAAGAATAAAATACCCTTTAGGTTCTTGTTCTGGTCTTAAAAATTTTGTTCTGAGTTGTTCCAGTGGAGAACACGATAGTTTTAAAGCGGGAAGCCTGGAACAAGATTTTTAACGAAGAAAATCGAAAAGTAATATTTCCGATGAAGAGTAAAGTACCCCTTAGGTTCTTGTTCTGGTCTTAAAAATTTTGTTCTGAGTTGTTCCAGTGGAGAACACGATAGTTTTAAAGCGGGAAGCTCTGGAACAAGATTTTTAACGAAGAAAATCGAAAAAGTAATATTTCCGATGAAGAGTAAAGTACCCTTAGGTTCTTGTTCTGGTCTTAAAAATTTTGTTCTGAGTTGTTCCAGTGGAGAACACGATAGTTTTAAAGCGGGAAGCCTGGAACAAGATTTTTAACGAAGAAAATCGAAAAGTAATATTTCGATGAAGAGTAAAGTACCCTTTAGGTTCTTGTTCTGGTCTTAAAAATTTTGTTCTGAGTTGTTCCAGTGGAGAACACGATAGTTTTAAAGCGGGAAGCCGGGAACAAGATTTTTAACGAAGAAAATCGAAAAGTAATATTTCCGATGAAGAGTAAAGTACCCTTTAGGTTCTTGTTCTGGTCTTAAAAATTTTGTTCTGAGTTGTTCCAGTGGAGAACACGATAGTTTTAAAGCGGAAAGCCTGGAACAAGATTTTTAACCGAGAAAATCGAAAAATAATATTTCCGATGAAGAGTAAAGTACCCTTTAGGTTCTTGTTCTGGTCTTAAAAATTTTGTTCTGAGTTGTTCCAGTGGAGAACACGATAGTTTTAAAGCGGGAAGCCTGGAACAAGATTTTTAACCGAGAAAATCGAAAAATAATATTTCCGATGAAGAGTAAAGTACCCTTTAGGTTCTTGTTCTGGTCTTAAAAATTTTGTTCTGAGTTATTCCAGTGGAGAACACGATAGTTTTAAAGCGGGAAGCCTGGAACAAGATTTTTAACGAAGAAAATCGAAAAGTAATATTTTCGATGAAGAGTAAAGTACCCCTTAGGTTCTTGTTCTGGTCTTAAAAATTTTGTTCTGAGTTGTTCCAGTGGAGAACACGATAGTTTTAAAGCGGGAACCCTGGAACAAGATTTTTAACGAAGAAAATCAAAAAGTAATATTTCCGATGAAGAGTAAAGTACCCCTTAGGTTCTTGTTCTGGTCTTAAAAATTTTGTTCTGAGTTGTTCCAGTGGAGAACACGATAGTTTTAAAGCGGAAAGCCTGGAACAATATTTTTAACCGAGAAAATCGAAAAATAATATTTCCGATAAAGAGTAAAGTACCCTTTAGGTTCTTGGTCTGGTCTTAAAAATTTTATTCTGAGTTGTTCCAGTGGAGAACACGATAGTTTTAAAGCGGGAAGCCTGGAACAAGATTTTTAACGAAGAAAACCGAAAAGTAATATTTCCGATGAAGAGTAAAGTACCCTTTAGGTTCTTGTTCTAGTCTTAACAATTTTGTTCTGAGTTGTTCCAGTGGAGAACACGATAGTTTTAAAGCGGAAAGCCTGGAACAAGATTTTTAACCGAAGAAAATCGAAAAATAATATTTCCGATAAAGAGTAAAGTACCCTTTAGGTTCTTGTTCTGGTCTTAAAAATTTTGTTCTGAGTTGTTCCAGTGGAGAACACGATAGTTTTAAAGCGGGAAGCCTGGAACAAGATTTTTAACCAAGAAAATCGAAATAGTAATATTTCTGATGAAGAGTAAAGTACCCTTTAGGTTCTTGTTCTGGTCTTAAAAATTTTGTTCTGAGTTGTTCCAGTGGAGAACACGATAGTTTTAAAGCGGAAAGCCTGGAACAAGATTTTTAACCGAGAAAATCGAAAAATAATATTTCCGATGAAGAGTAAAGTACCCTTTAGGTTCTTGTTCTGGTCTTAAAAATTTTGTTCTGAGTTGTTCCAGTGGAGAACACGATAGTTTTAAAGCGGGAAGCCTGGAACAAGATTTTTAACCGAAGAAAATCGAAAAGTAATATTTCCGATGAAGAGTAAAGTACCCTTTAGGTTCTTGTTCTGGTCTTAAAAATTTTGTTCTGAGTTGTTCCAGTGGAGAACACGATAGTTTTAAAGCGGAAAGCCTGGAACAAGATTTTTAACCGAGAAAATCGAAAAATAATATTTCCGATGAAGAGTAAAGTACCCTTTAGGTTCTTGTTCTGGTCTTAAAAATTTTGTTCTGAGTTGTTCCAGTGGAGAACACGATAGTTTTAAAGCGGGAAGCCTGGAACAAGATTTTTAACCGAGAAAATCGAAAAATAATATTTCCGATGAAGAGTAAAGTACCCTTTAGGTTCTTGTTCTGGTCTTAAAAATTTTAGTTCTGAGTTGTTCCAGTGGAGAACACGATAGTTTTAAAGCGGGAAGCCTGGAACAAGATTTTTAACCGAGAAAATCGAAAAGTAATATTTCCGATGAAGAGTAAAGTACCCTTTAGGTTCTTGTTCTGGTCTTAACAATTTTGTTCTGAGTTGTTCCAGTGGAGAACACGATAGTTTTAAAGCGGAAGCCTGGAACAAGATTTTTAACCGAGAAAATCGAAAAATAATATTTCCGATGAAGAGTAAAGTACCCTTTAGGTTCTTGTTCTGGTCTTAAAAATTTTGTTCTGAGTTGTTCCAGTGGAGAACACGATAGTTTTAAAGCGGGAAGCCTGGAACAAGATTTTTAACGAAGAAAACCGAAAAGTAATATTTCCGATGAAGAGTAAAGTACCCTTTAGGTTCTTGTTCTGGTCTTAAAAATTTTGTTCTGAGTTGTTCTACGCGGTTAGAAATATGTTCTAGATTGACAGTTTTGTAAGTCATTTTGTTTACGAATAAATGGCCAAAAACTGTTATTTTAAAAATTTTTCTTTTTTCAATATTTCTTAAAGTTTTTAACCAATCGAACTAATACTTTGGAACAATGTTTGGAACAACTAGAACAATCTGTAACGATAAAAAAATCTTCGATTTTCGAAAAAAGGGGGGCCAGCCGAAAATGTTTTTTTTTATTTTCTGGATTTTCGGTTTGATTTAGGGATCTGTCCTTTTGGAACAATATTTAGAACAACTAGAACAATCTGTGGCGAATAAAAAAAATTTCGATTTTCGAAAAAAGGGGGGCCAGTCAAAAAAATCGTTTTTTTTATTTTATTAAAAAACTGTTTGGAATTAAGGAATATCGTTTTGGAACAATGTAGTACAAAGTCAGAACAACCTGGAACAACTTTTAAAAATATGAATTTCAAAAAAAGGGGGGCTAACTTCATACACTCGGCCGAATTTCATGTCGTTTTTGGATAATGGCGGCCCTTCACGTTTAACGTCTTGTGCGCGATATGGCGACCCTTCTTCACGGTGACGTAGTGGCCTCGCGGTGCCCGCGTATCTTTCGCGTTAATGGCCGACTTTATCGTTTCCTTAACTTCGGCTCGCGAGTTGCTACCGTTGCGTTGTGGCTCTTTATTTCTTATGAATATTTAGTGCATATACGTTGTCCGTGGATACGTGGACACCGGCGCCGTCGGGCTGATGCACCAGGGTGCATATCGTTGCATACTTTAGTTCTGTTATAACATTATTTCTTATATTATATATAATTTATTCGGTGCGTTTATATTATTATTTATATGCGTTTCTGCGTACTACTTGGCGAGCGTTTGTGAACAATTATTGCGAGGACTTACGTCTTATGTTTCTTGTTAATTTCGTGTATTTTGTCTTCAGTGAATGTGAATTGATTGTTAATATGTGTAAAATTTATATATATTGCAGGATTATACTTTGTTATCCTGACAGCGTGCATTATTTATGCCTTAATTTTAATTTGCTAGCCACTGTGTGCATAATTCAATACGTTTATCTATACAGGGTCTTTTTTGTATATAAATAAATAAGTGTGTTGAATAAAGGTTTCTTAAGGAGTCATCATACCCTTTGAATATCTATTGTCAATAATTATGCCCTGCATTAAATGTTTCTTGCAGTTTTCTCCTAGGTTTCTAGGTGACATAACCTATACTTGATCATCAACCTACATATGGATGTTAATATGCCTTGGTTTAATTGAAAATTCATGTGAACTAAATTGTGGGCTCAGTTCCTAATTGTAGCCCCTTACTGTACGTGTGGGGACTACCTATATAAATATAAGATCACCTAAGGTGTAAGTATCGACCTTCGTACTTTATCTTACACTTATAGAATATATTTATTTTATAATACTTTTCATCCTTTTGATGATCTGTTTGGACTGAATTTTGAGTCATTGTAAGTTTTACATCTTACTATCAGAGTAACTTAATTATTTTTGTAACTTATTGTATACCCAGCAAACGAAAAAGGATTAAAAGATATTAAAATTTTTTAATACCTTTGAATCCCTTTTTTGGCGGAATTAGATGAAATTAGATGGGATTCGAAATGAGATGGTCCAATCCCATGGAATCCAAAAATCCTAGGCGACCGAGCGCCGTGATTGGCGGACAGCGATCCGTGCTATGCGGATGGCTAGCCCTGGTGAGGCGATTAATTCCGTAAGAGCGGCTCGCGCTGTATAGGCGACCGGCGCTGAGGAGGCGATCAACGCCGTAGGCGACTTGCGCCGAGGAGGCGATTAACGCCGTAGGCGACTTGCGCCGAGGATGCGTAGCGTCTGAGCGCTCTTGCCTTCGGCGACTGGCGCCGGAAAAGAAAAGAATTAATTAATTGTGGTCCCGTCGGGGACCTCCTTATATACTGGACGGTGCGGAATTTTGAACTCGAGAAGGTGCCGCGACGATGCGACGCCTAGCGGCATCGATGCGAACTGCCGGTAATGCAGGAATTCGATATATACATATTGATTTCCAAATTTGGGATTCAATGGTATTTATTTCATTGTCGGAATAGTCGGAATTCAATGGAGTTCAACACGGACACTTTTCAATCCCTATCCTGGCATTCAATAGTATTCATTTTATTGTCAGAATAGACGGAATTCAATGGAATTCAATACGGAAATTTTTAATTCCTAGTTTGGCATTCAATGGTATTCATTTCGTTAACGGAATCAATGGTATTCAATGGTATTCATGACGAAACTTTCCAATCCCTAACCTGGCATTCATTTTGTTACGTTTTTGTGTCGGAATTGAATGGGATTCAAAAAAGACAAATTCTTTCCAAAATAAGAAATTCCATGATATTGAAACTATTTCAATCCCTTTTTTGGACAAAATGGAATTCGGAAAGTCCTTAATTGAATTCCTGGCAATCCCGTTTTAATTCTTTTCAATCTTTTTTCGTTTGCTGGGTAATAATTATACTTACCTAAATATGGAATCTACTACTTCATGTTTGACCTATTATTATCTATTTTTAGGATGCTCTAATCTGGAATATCAATTGAATTATTAAATACAGCTTGCTTACAACCTAGTTGTTGCAAATATGGTTTTATATTAATATAATTGAAACATTACGACATGAACAACAACCCTTAAGATTCAGATTTTAAGACTAAGGTGTATATTTACCTAACGTTATTTTCTGGCCTTATTTATAGCTCAAATTGTTTAAATCATAAGCTACTATATGTTTGACACCTTATTGCTGTAAAATTTAATCACTTTTATTGTTTATTAAGTAATTATGACATAAACTATGCTCACTTAAACTCAGCTTTTGATACTATGGTGTACACCTACCTGACGTTATTTTCTGGCCTTATTTATGACTCAATTTGTTTAAATTATAAGCTACTATATGCTTGACACCTTACTGCTATTAAATTTAATCACTTTTATTGTTTATTAAGTAATTATGACATAAACTATGCTCACTTAAACGTAGCTTTTGATACCATGGTGTACATCTACCTGACGTTATTTTCTGGCCTTATTTATAACCCAAATTGTTTAAATCACAAGCTACTATATGTTTGACACTTTATTGCTGCAAAATTTAATCACTTTTATTGTTTATTAAGTAATTATGACATAAACTATGCTTACTTAAAACTTAGCTTTTGATACTATGGTGTACATCTACCTGACGTCATTTTCTGGCTTTACTTATAACTCAAATTGTTTAAATCATAAGCTACTACATGCTTGACACCTTACTGCTATAAAATTTAATTACTTTTATTGTTTATCAAGTAATTATGATATAAACTATGCTCACTTAAACTTAGCTTTTAATACTATGGTGTACATCTACCTGACATTATTTTCTGGCCTTATTTATAACTCAAATTGTTTAAATCATAAGTTACTATACATTTAACACCTTACTGCCGTAAAATTTAACTAATTTTATTGTTTATTAAGTAATTATGTTATAAACCATGCTCACTTAAACTTAGCTTTTGATACTAAGTGATACACCTCTTTTACTATTGCGTTTACAGTTTGTTGTTGTAAAATACGGTCTTACTAAAGTATAACTAAACATCTATGACATGAACAACATGTTTAAACAATGTTTTGCTTCATCTAATACGTTCTATGGCTTTGCTGACTGTCTTCTCGGTCCAAACTATGATCTTTATATTTAACATCTTAATATCTTAATATCTTAGTATTACATAGTTAATTGCTTCTATAATTTACTTGTATAGTTATTCTATAAACATTAACACCCATTCGAACCCAGATTGTCGCTATAGAGTCTACTTATCTCTGATTGTTAATCATGCTAACTACCAATCTTTATTATTCAAAGTGGCACCTTTATATTATTATTTATGGCATATAAAGACTAAAATTTAGTTTTTGATAATCTATTAAGGTAACTTATGCTTATTTGGTCGCAGATGTGCCTGCAATGTGTATTTGTGTTATGAAGTTTATATGTAGGTGTTGTTCTTTGCATTAATTTATTGTCTCGTGCAAGGAGATCATTAATATTAATTAATATGTGCTCAGCGTGTTTTTGTACTTGACAGATACAGGAATTGTTATCATTATTTATCATTATTTATATCTACATATTTATATACTTAGGGAACATAACCTAAATGTGTTACACCCATACACGCTGAGACACTATGTTTTTACGCTTGTTTCAGGACTCTGGAGTGGCTCAGAAGAAATAAATAAACATTTTTCCAAATACTTGATTCATTTTTATCTTTATTTATTTATTTATTAAACTGGATCTTCTTGCATACATGTTACATGTTTTTATATGTCCTTTGTCACTATTCACTAATTAATTTGTATATATTATCTATTTATCTATATATTTTCGATCACTGTTCTCCGCGAGATCAAGTATCTATAATAATGTATTTAATAACTTATTAATTTTAGTTTATACGATTGTTTATATTCTGGCGCGCGTGTGCGTTTTCTGACTGTGATCGAATATGCATAGATGTGAAACCCTATAATCTAGGTTCTTACAGACTGCCTGTTCGCAGTCTGTTCAATATACGGTCTGTTCGTACTTCAGAAGGTAAGGCCGATACACACGTATGTCTCGATCTTGATTTTTCGCTGTGCGTCGGCAATTATTATTAATTTTGGGCAACATACACTACCTTATTGTTGCATTAATGATTCTTAAGCTCGATTCACATGCGTGTTCGACGATCTGCGATTTTTCTTGTATTTCGATGACTTACAGGGTCTGTCCGGAAAGTAATGCGTCGCATTTTTTTGTGACGTGACTATACGTCGCAGTGCGGTCTTACCGGTTGGGGAGAGTAGGGGGGAACCCTTAGCTTACCAACAGTCGGTATGCAATTGCCTCCGTGCGCTTGGAAGGTTAGGACGGCTTCTTTCGTGAAGCGTCTACATAGTAGTCTCGTCGAACTTATGATGGAAAAAACTTTAGAGCAACGCTATGCAATAAAGTTTTGCGTGCGGCTGAAAAAGACGCCGCTCGAAACTTTTGAAATGCTTAAGGAAGCCTTCGGGAACGATTGCCTTTCCAGATCGCAGTCTAACAGATGGCACAAGATGTTTAGGGAAGGTCGGGAAAAGGTTGTCGACGAGGACCGCGCAGGACGCCCGTCAACATCGCGAACGGACGACAATGTGACTCGTGTGCGCCAGTTACTGAATTCAGACCGTCGAATGAATGTTCGCTTGATGTCGGAATTATTGAACTTGCCGAAAACGATTGTTCATGAGATTGTATCGGAAGACTTGGCCATGCGGAAGATTTGCGCAAAACTCGTGCCCAAAGTTTTGACCGATGCGCAAAAGCAACACCGAGTGGAAGTGTGTAAAGAACTCAAGGAACTCTGTGAAGATGATCCCAATTTCTTGGACAACGTTATCACTGGGGATGAAACATGGGTCTTTGAGTACGATCCGGAGTCAAAGAGGCAGAGTGCGGAATGGCACACGGCGTCGTCGCCGCGCCCGAAGAAGGCTCGCATGAACAAGTCCCGGGTGAAGAGCATGCTCATTGTTTTTTTTTGATGCAAAGGGGATAGTGCACCATGAGTTCGTACCCACTGGCCAGACCGTCAACGCTCAATTTTACAAAGAAGTGCTCCAGAGACTGAATCACAGAGTCGCCCGCGTCCGAAAGGAGATCCGCGCTTCGTGGAAACTCCATCACGACAACGCGCCGGCTCACACCGCCTTTGTTGTCACGGCCTACCTGACCCGGATCGGTGTGACAACGTTGCCGCAGCCGCCCTACAGTCCCGACCTGGCCCCGGCGGACTTTTTTTTGTTTCCTCGGCTGAAAAGGAACCTCAAAGGAAAGCATCTGGAGTCGGTGGATAACGTGCAAGCTACTACGACGGCTTCCCTGAAGAGCATCCCGATTGAGGAGTTCGTGAAAACTCATGACGCATGGAAATCGCGCTGGCAAAAATGTATTGATGTAGAAGGGTCATACTTCGAAGAATTTTAAGTTGTTGAACCTATCCGATCAATAAATTTAAAAAAAAAATGCGACGCATTATTTTCTTCGACGCGACTACTACGTAGACGTTCACGAAAGAAGCCGTCCTAACCTTCCAAGCGCACGGAGGCAATTGCATACCGACTGTTGGTAAGCTAAGGGTTCCCCCCTACTCTCCCCAACCGGTAAGACCGCACTGCGACGTATAGTCACGTCACAAAAAAATGCGACGCATTACTTTCCGGACAGACCCTGTATCTACTTTTCTGAGCGATATACGTGATCTTTACTGTTATATTTACGCGCATTTGATTACTGAAGTCAGTCTCACACGTCTATTCAATAATTTGCGATTTCAATATGTTTCGATGATTGTTTTTGATCCCTGTGAGACATATGTGAATTTTACCACCATATTCAAGTGCGTTATTGAATACTAAAGCCTTACTCATACGCGTGCTCAATGACTCATGATCTTATTGGGTGCTTTCCAGCTATTGAACACAGTCATACACTGTGTGACACAGTGTTACACAGTGTCGACTTGTAGCTGGAACGCTGTTTAGCTATTTTACTTCACCGCTAGAGTGCAGAACAATCACTTTATGTAGCTTTTCTACTAGAATTTTTAACCTGAATTTGTTGAAGACGGTCACTTCAATTGAGAGCACGTTAAATACCCGTATAGAAAAATACTTCCACCGTAAAAGTTAGTATTTTATTAATAACAAATTTTTATATAATTTATCATATATCTATATATATAGAGAGAGAATTATTTATCATATTAGCTTATTTGTTAGAAATACAGAAGAAACTGATAAAAAACTAATCAAATTATTAAGTTGTTGTGAAAAAATAATAAAGTTAAGTAAATATATACTGTTTTGAATATAAATTGACCCATACAGCACAAAATATTTTCAAAAAATATGTCTAAATATTTCTATAAAAATATTGCAAAAAACATTTTAAAATGGTTTTGGGAATATTTTAAAATGATTTAAAAATATTTTGTGATAACGTTTGTAAAAATATTTTAAGAATCTTTTAGAAATATTTTTTAAAATGTTTTTATTTACCATCCAGATAATATTTTCTTAAATATTTGAAAATATATTTTTAAAATATTAATTAAAATCTACATATATATTGTTTTATAATCTTGTTTCAAAATATTTAAAAAATATTATTTTAAATTTTTTAAGTTCCCTCGCGGCGTGTTGCTTTCGCGCCGCGGTCGTTACCTCTGGCGCCGCCTAAGCAAAAGTTTTCTAAGTCTTCTCGCTGCGTATTGCTTTCGCGCCTCGGTCGTTACCTCCGGCGTCGTCCAAGCAAAAGTTTTCCAAGTTCCTTCGCGGCGTGTTGCTTTTGCGTCGCGGTCGTTACTTCCGGCGCCGCCCGAGCATTTCTAAGTCCTCGCGGCGTGTTGCTTTCGTGCTGCAATCGTTTCCTCCGGTGCCGCCCGAGCAAAAATTTTCTAAATTCTCTCGTAGCGTGTGGCTTTCGCTGGAACGAATCGGTACAAGCGTCCAAGTTCTGTCGGATTAAACTATAACATTTTTTTACAGCAAGAGCTATAATTTAGCAACCCATGTGCGAATGTCGGACTTCTGCCAGAGTTGTCTGCATGGCCCAGAAGTGGCACAATATTGGCTGCCAAGACTTGATGGGTGGTACTGCCCCAGTGCGGATAAACCGCTAGATCAGTATTGTGCCAGTCTCGATGACCAGTACCCCCATCCAACCATATTCTGTTCCGAGGCCAGTCTCGTCTCAGTACTGACCGTGTATAAGGCCAGAAATGATATTGCTCTATGGCCAAGAGTCGGCTCAGTACTGGGCATGTATTGGGTCAACTTAGAAAATTTTCGCTCAGCGCCGGAGGTAACAACCACGCGAAAGCAACACGCCGCGAGGGGACTTAGCTTTTTGCTCGAGCGGCGCCGGAGGTAACGACCGCGGCACGGAAGCAACACGCCGCGAGGGGACTTTTCGCTAGAGCCGGAGGTAACGACAGCGTTCGTGCCTTTCAATTACAAGTACCCCGAATTATGGTGTCATTCGTCTCGCTTTGCGTCAACATGGCGTATCGTCAACCCCCGAGATCGGCTGCCGGATATCCCATACGGTAATCGAATTTGCGTCGTCGTCGCTCTCAGCGCTCAAGTTCCGATGGTCTCGATATTTCGTCACCGGCGCCCGTAAGCGGCCGTGCGTAAGACCGTGCGTCGCCGACCGCTCGACCGGCCGGTTGGGTACTATAAGAAGTGCGGTGCGCTCGGCGAGCCGAGCGACACGAGCGATACGTATGGACGTACAAACGCGTTTCGCTTGGTCCGTACAAATGTGTAAAACGTTTGTGGAATATGGCTTTATCATGCATGTTGTTAACGTTATTATATTAATATTATATTATGTTAAATATACGAATTTTATATTAATAAATAATTATTACATTAATTGTAATTGCGTTATTATTTTTAATATTTACCGGTTATTATCATTACACGATTTTTGAACACTATAAAGATATGTTATATAGAAGTATAAACAACAAGAAAGCGTCAGAATCAAAGGATCACCACACACACTAGTCCGTTCGACCATCGATGTCAAGCGACGTTAGGTGCGGTATTGACTCGGATGGGTGACCGCGCGGCTGTATGCACACACGACATATACATAATAAATGTATTTTCTTTTTTTTTGTTTTTCTAAAATTCTTAATTCACAAAAGCATAACGGCATATATATACCTTTAAATAACTTATATTTATGTCATTTTTAAAGCATTTTTAAAATGATTATGAACATATTTTATTTTTTAAAACAATATTTCTAAAAGATTTTACAAATATTATTGAATATATTTATTTTCAATATTTTAAAAATATTTTTGAAAATATTTTTCTGACATGATCTGACGGACATAGAAACATTCTAAAAATATTTTTGTAAATTATTTTAAATTATTTTAATCTTCCTAAAAAATATTTTAAAAATATTTAAAAAACATTTTGTGCTGTATGGGAGTATGACATGTTTGTATGGTACCTAATTTATATGGTTTTTGTTAATTGTACTTGTTAATAGAATTTACAAGTTTTATTAATTAATTAAGTATTTTTTATATAGATGAATATAAAAAAAAAAGATAACGGTTAGTCTTCTAATAGAGAGTGAAATAAACACCAGTACTACGAGTACAAGTACAGAGAGCTCAAATATCAGTGAAATAGACTGGAACAATAGTCTTTCAGTTACTAATACATCTTCAAGCAGTGAAGGAAAATGATGATTATTTATTGGTGTTTCCTCTATTGAAGTATTTAACTAGTGGACGTAAGAGACATCGGGTAGAACATTACGTTCACATTGTGGATAGCTGGACAGAGTTAGAATTTAAGGAGCATTTGCGAGTTGAGCGCACTACAGCAATTCGATTAATAGGTAATATTGATATAAAAAAAAGATATAAACTTTGTTTTTAAATATAATTTAACAATATTTGAAATCTATGATTATCTATATATTCTAGATGAATTACATGAAAGTGGATTTATTCCTTCGCATTCGTTTGGAGTGAAACCCATTGAAGCGAAACTCAGTCTTCTTATATTTTTGTGGCACTTGGCGAACACAGAACCTTTACGAACAATATCAGACAGATTTAATGTCTCAATTTCATCTGTTTTTCGAGTACTTCGCCGGACGACAGCTTGGATTTTGACAAAATTAGATGATATTATCAAGTGGCCCGAAGGGCAACACGTAGCATATGTTTGTCATCAGTTTAATACTAAAAGAGGCATTCCAAATGTTATAGGAGCAATTGACTGCACTCATATCAAAATCGAAAAACCTAATGTCGAGAATGCAAGAGATTATTGTAACCGTAAAAAATACTTTTCTATAAATCTACAAGCTGTCGTAGATGCGAAACTTCAAAAAAACCTAAGTAACAAGTGGTAGACGTAATCTTTGTATCTCAAAAAATCTCGAAAAAATCTAAGCACTAGTATCTTTATTTCCAAAAAATTATAACCGAAGTGATACACATCACAAAATTATGTTACCTTATAAAAAAAGAGTCGCGCTTTAAGTGATCTATTACAATTACAAAAAAGAAATGATATCTCTGTAAATTACAGCGCCAATTACAAAGAGAACATATATATTGCCTCAAAAAATAATTGTTGCACTACTTTGAAAAATCTTTACATTGTGTCAATTAGAAAAAGAATGTATAATAACAATTTTATAAGATTAAAAAATTTTATTTAAATTTAACAAGGGAATACAAGATATTTAAATACAAAGTTTACATGTGTATTTTTTAGTGGTCACAAAGAATTACAGAGGTAACAGTACAAAATAAAAATATTTTATTAAAATATTTAATCCAACGAGAGAATACAAAGTATTTAAATACAAAGTTTATATATGTTTTTTTCAATAGAATAAAAGATTTAATCACAAAGAATTACAGAGGTAACAGTACAAAATAAAAATATTTTATTAAAATACATAAATTTTTCTTGTAAAAAAACTTGGCGCTGCTAGACCTCGAAATTGTAAATAAATAAATAAACTTATCCCATACTTAATTACAAGCCGCATTATTCGCCGTCGTCACACACACCCATATCACTCGCTCGCACATACACACCACGCTGATAATCATTTTGTTACTTCTGTCGCATTCTTCTCTGAATTATTTTTATTTATTGTTGTCCTTATTTATTTACAATTTCGAGGTCTAGCAGCGCCAAGTTTTTTTACAAGAAAAATTTATGTATTTTAATAAAATATTTTTATTTTGTACTGTTACCTCTGTAATTCTTTGTGATTAAATCTTTTATTCTATTGAAAAAAACATATATAAACTTTGTATTTAAATACTTTGTATTCTCTCGTTGGATTAAATATTTTAATAAAATATTTTTTATTTTGTACTGTTACCTCTGTAATTCTTTGTGACCACTAAAAAATACACATGTAAACTTTGTATTTAAATATCTTGTATTCCCTTGTTAAATTTAAATAAAATTTTTTAATCTTATAAAATTGTTATCATACATTCTTTTTCTAATTGACACAATGTAAAGATTTTTCAAAGTAGTGCAACAATTATTTTTTGAGGCAATATATATGTTCTCTTTGTAATTGGCGCTGTAATTTACAGAGATATCATTTCTTTTTTGTAATTGTAATAGATCACTTAAAGCGCGACTCTTTTTTTATAAGGTAACATAATTTTGTGATGTGTATCACTTCGGTTATAATTTTTTGGAAATAAAGATACTAGTGCTTAGATTTTTTCGAGATTTTTTGAGATACAAAGATTACGTCTACCACTTGTTACTTAGGTTTTTTTGAAGGTATAATACTACCACTTTCTTTTTTTTCGAGGTAACAACATATACACTACTATGCGTGTACTTGGCGCCTTTTTTTTACCTTTTTTTTTAAGAAAGGTAATTTTGTACGGATATCACGCCTTTTTGTAGTATACACTACTACGCGTGTACTTGGCGCCTTTTTTTTTACCTTTTTGAAAAGGTAATTTTGTACTGATATCATGCGTTTTGTAGTGTTACGCATCTTAGAAACAGTATATCTTTATCTTACAAACAGTATGTACAGATTGTAAAGCTCTATAAGCCGTATATATTTTGCGATACAAGACATAATCGTAATCTAGCTTGAATAATGCTAATAATATAAACACATTAAGTACCACTTGGATTTTATTAATTTAAAATTAATAATACTACTACTTAGTTTTTCCGAGGTAACCATGCGTGTACTTGGCGCCTTTTTTACCTTTTTAAAAATAAAATTTACCTCTTTTTCTTACCTTTGTTTTCTTAATTTCGTTTAAATTTAAGACGTAGTATCATCCTTGATATCTATGTTTCTTTACATAAACTCGATTTTTACGCACAAATCTTTGTTAATACAACGATTTAACTTTATAACTTATCTTCTAATATAACTTATCTTCTAATATAAGAAATCAATAGCATTTGTAGCTTTTTAATGAACCGTAATCTTCAACACGTGGCTTCTCTCCAACACGTTGCTTCTCTCGGAAATTTTGCTCTTATAATATTCCGCTACGTGCCCTACGAGCGGAGATATTGCGACGCAAAGTCCAAATGTGAAAATTTTTTTATTAAGATACGTCGTCTACTCATCACTCATGCCATGCTATCATTTCATTGGCTGGAATCGTGTCCTTTTCACTTTTTCGACACTGGCGGTGCTGCTAGTATCGCCAGTTTCGATGTATACGTGTGTGTGTACTGCGCGCAGTGCAGACAGTGCGTTTAGCGCGCTGTCACCAGCTGTCACAGTCACATACATAACCTATAACACGGTAGTGTCCCGCGTCAAGTTCGCGCTATAGTTTTTTGTCGTCGGCAACCTGGGACACGTAGACATCGAATTCAAAGTATTCAATACACCTAGACACCGAAAACTACGGAGCTCATTATCTGGACGTCATCATCGGCAACCTGGGACACGTAGACATCAAATTCAAGGTATTAATACACCTAGACACCGAAAACTACGGAGCGCACTATCTGGACGTCGTCATCGGCAACCTGGGACACGTAGACATCGAATTCAAGGTATTAATACACCTAGACACCGAAAACTACGGAGCGCACTATCTGGACGTCGTCATCGGCAACCTGGGACACGCAGACATCAAATTCAAAGTATTAATACACCTAGACGTTGAAAACTACGGAGCGCACTATCTGTACCTCGTTGTCGGCAACCTGGGACACGTAGACATTGAATTCAAGGTATTAATACACCTAGATACCGAAAACTACGGAGCGCATTATCTGGACGTCGTCATCGGCAACCTAGGGACACGTAGGACATCGAATTCAAAGTATTAATACACCTAGACACCGAAAACTACAAAGCGCACTATCTGGACCTCGTCGTCGGCAACCTGGGACACGTAGACATCGAATTCAAAGTATTAATACACCTAGACGTCGAAAACTACGGAGCGCACTATCTGGACCTCGTCATCAGCAACCTGGGATACGCAGACATCAAATTCAAAGTATTAATACACCTAGACGTCGAAAACTACGGAGCGCACTATCTGGACCTCGTTGTCGGCAATCTGGGACACGTAGACATCGAATTCAAGGTATTAATACACCTAGATACCGCAAACTACGGAGCGCATTATCTGGACGTCGTCATCGGCAACCTGGGACACGTAGACATCGAATTCAAGATATTAATACACCTAGATACCGAAAACTACGGAGCGCATTATCTGGACGTCGTCATCGGCAACCTGGGACACGTAGACATCGAATTCAAAGTATTAATATACACCTAGACACCGAAAACTACGGAGCGCACTATCTGGACCTCGTCGTCGACAACCTGAGACACGTAGACATCGAATTCAAATTAATACACCTAGACACCAAAAACTACGGAGCGCACTATCTGGACCTCGTCGTCGGTAACCTGTATATCGACTCGATGGATTTATTCGCTGGGTTGATAATAATAATAATATATATAATAATATTATAATAATATTATTTATTATCAAGATTATTTGATCAAGAGACACGGTACCTAATTTACTTAAATTATAAAAATCTTCCTCCTGACCGATAAGTCTATCGACCTATAATTTACCTACTAGATCGATAATAATGCGCGCACAATATCGAAACTGGCGATACTAGCACCGCCACCGCCAGTGGCGAAAAAGTGAAAGTGACGTTTTCTCTGATCACGTGATGGGTATATATATATGTTATATTCGATGAGAGCGGTCGACGTAGTAGAAGTATCTTAATATAAAATTTCACATTTCGACTTTTGCGTCGCAATATCTCCGCTCGTAGGGCACGTAGCGGAAAAATGAAAAGAACGGACCCCCCCCAAATCGACCCCAAGCTATCGATCAAGCCTATTTAGAACTTGATCCGTTCACTCGTTATCGAGATCTCAACATCTCGAGTACTTGCAAATCGTCGCGTCGCGTAAAAGAGTCACGGTTGGTCTCGCTCCGCGTGTACTTGGCGCGAGACACTACCGTGTCTCTTGATATGAAATTCACCAACGTATACTGTGGCCAGCCGGGTTCTCTGCATGATGCACGAGTTCTGAGGAAATCTCCATTATATGATTCAGCTAATGAAACATAGAGAAGTATTCTTTCCAGATGGAAAATTTATAATCGGCGACTCTGCATACCCATCATTACAATGGCTCGTTCCTCCTTTTCGTGATAATGGTCACCTTACTCCTCTTCAGA
>JASTWP010003369.1:0-25081 GCA_030770255.1 Temnothorax ravouxi
GCGCTATCCCGACTTCACGAAACCCTTTGTCCTCACCACGGACGCATCAGGCACCGCGATCGGTGGCGTCCTGAGTCAGGGCACGGTCGGTAAGGATTTACCGATAGCGTATACCTCCCGACTACTCAACGCGGCGGAACAAAATTACTCTACCATCGAGAAGGAACTGCTCGCGATCGTATACTGTGTTAAGCATTTTAGACCGTATTTGTACGGCCGCGAATTTCAGTTAGTCACAGACCACAAACCACTTGTCTGGTTGCACTCGGTAAAAGATCCTTCATCGCGCCTAGTCCGATGGAGGTTAAAACTCCTCGAATACGAATATCGCATCGACTACAAAGCAGGTAAGGTCAACGCGAATGCAGACGCCCTCTCACGAAATCCGACCCAACAACAAATCCTTTCCCTTGTCCGGGCCACAGAATCCACCGACTCGGAAGAGTCGATATTTTCTCCCGAACCCCGTGCAAAGAGAAAACGCTACCCTCCGCCCGACGTGGATCTCCCCGGCGACACAGAAGACACCCCTGCGGCAGGAGAAGGAGAAGTCATTGGAGAAAACGAACCAGGCAGTGACGACGAAAACCCAAATGAAGACGGAGAGTACGAGGATTCTGACCCTGGAATAGCCTTGAACGACAGTGATACGGACGACGACAGCAGCACATCGGAAATCTTTGACAATCCAAACGAGCCATTTGATCCACACCCCGCTAAGGCCAAAATCACGGAGATCAAAGATCACTTCCTGTCGCGAAAGGACAATCTAGTCGTATTTGTCTCGCAGCAAGGGGAACCATGTGATCCCGGCAGCCGGATGATGACGGAGCAAAAAAGACTGCCAACGATAATAAGCCCAGAACTCGGCCGAGCCCGAGTAATCACACAAGGCAAATCGAGGATCATCGCGCTGCCAATCAAAACCAGTGTTTCGGAGAATACACAGAGGAAATGGGTGAAAGAAGCTGTTTCATCCCTCCTTGATGTGTGCACCGAGCTGGATCTGGCAACCATCTCTATATGCAAAGGAGGCATAGATGGTATGGTGTTCCCGACGATTCGACGAATACTAGAAGACGCATTCCGAGGTAACCCCACCCACATCCTAGTGTGCAAAAATCACATCATAATGCCATTGGACGCTGAGAAACCTGGCATCTTGAGAGAGGCCCACGCCTCTGCGGTCGGAGGACACAAGGGGATCACTAAGACGTACAGGAGACTCAAAGAAAATTACCATTGGTCAGGAATGAAGGACGACGTGCAAGAATTTATCCGGAACTGCAGAAACTGCCAACTAAAGAAATTGGTCCGAGTCAAAACCCGACAGCCAATGGTACTCACCGACACACCGGGAGCAGCCTTCGACAAGATCTCTATGGACATTATGGGCCCCTTACCCACCACAAACACGGGGTATTCCTACATCCTTACTATACAAGACCTCCTCACTAAGTACTCCTTAGCCATCCCTTTAAAACAAGCATCCGCAATCGATGTAGCCGACGCATTCGCCAGAGACTTTATCTGCGTGTACGGAGCCCCGCGGGCATGGCTCACGGACCAAGGTAGCCACTTTGTAAACGCGCTTATGCGCAACATTGCAAAAAAATTTCAAATTACCCAATATAAAACCACGGCCTACAGGCCACAGTCAAACGGGTCAATAGAAAGGTCGCACCACGTATTGTGGGAATACTTAAAGCAGTTTTGCGAAAAAGATAACTGGGACGACTACCTGAAGTTCGCGACCTTTTCCTATAACACCAGCGTACACGAAGGCACATTATACACTCCCCACGAATTGGTCTTTGGAAAAACCGGGCGCGCCCCGTCAAGCGACCCACCCTTAGAAGGGGAACCCAACGAGACCTACATCGAATATCTAAAACAATTATTCGAAAAATTGCGCGAAACGCAAGAGAATGCGCGTAGAAATCTCGATCGAGCCAAAGAGCGATCTAAAATATATTACGATAAAAGAATGAACGCGCGCACTTTCGAAACGGGAGACCCCGTATATCTCCTTAAGGAGCCAAGCCGAGGGAAATTAGACGACCAATATATAGGTCCGTACGAAATAATTGAAACCTTAGGTAATAATAACGTTAAACTTCAAATAGGAAATAAATTTAGGATTGTACACACAGACAAATTAAAACTCGCTACAAAAACATAATCCGATAAAATTGCATGCGTGGATGAACTAAGACCGTTAGAAAATAAGAATCCCCACCATTGTTCCCCCCCTTCGTAGTAGTAAGAACTAGTATATAAGAGCGCTGTAGCGATCACCAGCCACAGTACCGTGCGAACAGCACCCAACCATGGAACTATCGGCAGTGACCCTCATCCTGGCGGCACTCGCCACGCCCACGCACGGCCTACTGGGTTTTGATTGTAGAGGCGAAGGACTGAACGTGACAACGCTATCCCTGACGGACATTGGGAACTGCGAACTAGAAGACTTAGAACCAATCACCGAGGAAATGTATATTCAACTTTTACAACTGAGCGAATTCGACCACACTACCGCGGTTCAATGTAAAATCGAAATAGACCGCGATATAAAATACTGCGGGTGGTCCTCCTATAACTCAGCCGTACAGGGAGGAAAGTACGAATATATACGTGAAATCTCGGGAGACGCTTGCCGAAAAATGCAAGATACTGGAACGCTATTCCTGGGAGGAGCCAGCGGAATGATAACCGGCATTAAGGTGAATACCACCACCACCCGCGCCATTACACTAGCCGGGTCCTTAACCATGAACGGCAGATGTGAGGGAACACAGTACAGCGACCCCCTGGGCACCTGGAGCAACGTATTCGTACAAGCCACGGTAAAGATAACAACGCGGCGGATGCAATTGGCCGTGAAACACTCCACAAACGAGGTAGTACTGCCCTCCGGCACCCGCTGCCCAGCCATGGAGGGCGAATGCTATGACGCCGACGGAACGATGACCTATTGGAAAACGCTGCCGACCGACACCTGCCAATTCAACAAGTACGACGTACTCTACGAGGGAAATGCCCATCGAGTTTCACCTAAACCTACCCAAAAGGAGACCCCGGTCATTTACACTTTGACGACTAAGGACATCACCTTCGCCCTGGCCAAGACTACGGAAACAAACCTCTGCGGGTACAAGATAATACAAACAGAGCACCCGAAACTATTCATCCTCGAAACGACGCCAGGACGAACCTTCAAAATCCAGACGGGGATATCGATCGACAACCTGGACATTTTTACGTACGTGAACAGCAAATTCATATACGTCGAGAAACACATGAGAACGCAATTGACGCAGCTCTATCGGGACATCATGAGCCAAAAATGCGCTCTGGAAAGGCAGGTGCTAGAAAACGCTTTGTCCCTTGCCAGCATCGCCCCTGACGAAATGGCATACCGAATTATGAAGGCACCCGGCTACACCGCCATCACGGCAGGAGAGGTCATATATATAGTTAAATGTGTACCAGTTGCATGCAAAATAAGGCAAACGGAGAGCTGCTACAGCGAACTACCCGTTTCGCACAACAATGCATCCTACTTCCTGCTCCCGAAATCCCGGGTGCTGATCAAAGGAGGCACAATCCGGGACTGTAACGAACTCCTACCCTCGATGTATAAGGTAGACGAAGCATGGTTTAAATTAATGCCACGCCCCGTGGAAGCACTGGCCCCACCTACGATCCAGCCACTAACGAGACCACGGTGGAAATATGTAAACCCATCCAATCTCGCCACAAGCGGAATATACTCTACGCGAGACCTTGACCGCCTCCGCGATCACATTATGTTCCCTATAGAGAAACCCCCGATGCTAAACACATTGGTACAGGGAGCAATGGGCCACGACATACCACGCGGCACCGTTTCACTGTATCATCTACTGGACGAGGAATCGCTCGAAAAGATTGCAGAAAGCACCGGACAACGCCTGTGGAAAGGGTTCATCACATTCGGATCGGCAAGCGCCGGAGTATTAGCTATCATCCTCCTATTCCGCCTAGCCAAACTAATAATCGACTCAATCATTAGAGGATACGCGCTGCACTCCGTGTACGGATGGAGCATACACCTGTTGGGAGCAATATGGAGCTCCATTACCCACTTGCTCCTGCACCTTGGCAACAAAAAACCCACCCCCACCGAAAGCATCGACCCGGAGGCACCACCCCTCGAGCTGACGACATTCATCCCTGCCAAAGAGGAGCCCAGCACGAGCAACGCCAACATCAGAGAGATGGACTACGGCGAGCTCAGGAAATACTTACGCGACTCGTAAGGAAACAAATGTAAGATTACCACACCCTAGTAGTTAAGCGTACCCCATACATGATAAAATGTGGGAATATCGTCCCACATTTTCAAATAGGGGGGGAGGTGTTACATCCACCCACGGAAAATTTGAAACCTTTATTTAGACGATAAGTTACCATATGGATGATAAGTTACCATGTTACCATGTAGACGGTAAGTTACCATGTAGATGATAAGTCACCATATTACCATTTGAACAATAAGTTACCATGTGGACGATAAGTTACCATGTTACCATTTAGACGATAAGTTACCATATGGATGATAAGTTACCATGTTACCATGTAGACGGTAAGTTACCATGTAGATGATAAGTCACCATGTTACCATTTGAACGATAAGTTACCATATAGACGATAGGTTGCCATGTCACTATATAAATAAGAGGTTACCATAGATAATAAGTCAATATGGAGAACTATCCTTCTTTTCCTCTCGACAACTCAACCCTTCCACTCAACTACCCCCACCACCCGACGAACGGAAAACCGAAGACATGTCCATATAAGGAGGGAAAGCGAAGCGACCGATGACGCAACTCTTTTCCTCTCGACAACTCAACCCTTCCACTCAACTACCCCCACCACCCGACGAACGGAAAACCGAAGACATGTCCATATAAGGAGGGAAAGCGAAGCGACCGATGACGCAACTCCTTTCCTCTCGATAACTCAACCCTTCCACTTAACTACCCCCACCACCCGACGGACGGAAAACCGAAGACATGTCCATATAAGGAGGGAAATCGAGGTGACCAGTGACGCAACCCTTCTCCCTCTCGATAACTTAACCCTTCCACTCAACCACCCCCGCCACCAAGCGAATGGAAATATAAGAGCGAGCATCCCAAGGGACGCAGTCAGTATTCTCGCAGTTATCCTCCGGTAGTGAGCTCGACTCTCCAGCTCAGAGTAAGCATTACATCCTCCTATATCCGAAATCTTCTATATCCTCCTACATCCAAACTCTCAAACTCACGCGTATTAGTATAACCTTGTGTATTTTCTCACTTGTAATATTCGGCAGCATAACCTCGTGTGTTTTTATATCGTAATATTCGACGGCATAACCTTGTGTATTTTCTCATTTGTAATATCCGGCAACATAACCTCGTGTATTTTCATATTGTAATATTCGACAGCATCACCTCGTGTACTTTCAAGCGTCACCACGTGGCTCAGCGTCTCAAGCGTCACCACGCGCTCTGTAGCGTCACCACGCGGCGTAGCGTTTTAAGCGTCACCACGCGCTCTGTAGCGTCACCTCGCGCCATCTTGATTCTGTAGCGTCACCGCGTGGCCTTAGCGTCACCCCGCGCCATCTTGAAACAGAACCAGGCACGGTCACTCTTTAAATTCATCGAAGGTTTAATTGTAGTTTATGCATTTGTAACCTAACTTTAGTTTTTGTATAAGAATCTGTATAACTCTTTTGTAATACACTGTCATTTAAATCGAGCTTCTGCATTTCATAAATTCTTCTACTAATCCTACACATCCTACGCCAATCCCCCGCCGCAAGATCAGTTCGTTGAGTAACCCATAAGAGTATGCCAATTTTAAGCCTTCCTTTTGCGTCACATCTGCATCTGAAACAGTGCTGTACGAGCGGCACGCTATCGTTTGCGAGCGTGTGAAGAGGGGCAGTGCTGCACGCGCGGCACGCTCACTCGCTATCGCAACAGGAACGCATCGCGTAAAGTTGACCTCCAGCTCTTCCTGCGCTACACCCACGCTCGTGGCAGTGCTGTACGCGCGGCACGCTACCCCTGTGAAAACGTGGCGATAGGGACCACTGGAGCGTAGCTTTCTTGGTAATATCCAACTAAATGAAGATAGATGCCGAAAGGGCGGCGAGCAGGACTTAAACACCGAACTCGAAGACTAAACCGTCTCCTCCACGCCTCCTCTCTCAATCCAGTGCTAGGAGTCGAATACCGCGAGGACCCAGAATACGAACAATACTTTGCCGCGAGCCCCGCGCGCAAGGCGGGCGCTACTCCCAAAATAATCAGTGACGTAACGTGTACCAATCTCTGTAAACCGATCACCACCTCGGGCACCAGGGGTTGGATCCTTACCCAATGCAGAACTGCGAGTGACAATCGCCATCTGCCTTACATACCGCTAAGTAAAGAGGAATCACGCGCGAATTACCACACGTTGTTCGAGAACCGGCCATATCGACTAACCCGCATCACGGAGCCTGAGAGACCGTCGACCCCGCCGTATAAGTTCATCGAGTCCATCAGGGAGGACGACCCCCGCCGAGGCTACTATTACCGACGCCGTGCCGAGATCCACGCGCGATACGACACCCGCACGCCTGAGCATCGGGGCACCACCGAGCATCCTATAGAACTCGACGAATAAAGGTAAGTGACGACGCCCCTAGATTTAATCAGCGCGGCATGAGTGGACTCCCGACGCGACGCCCCACGCGCCGCTTAACGCCGCTAGCCTCCAGAATCGCGCGCCGAAATTGGTTATCCCGCGCCGTTAGCGTTTTCACTATTTGTCACCAAAACCGAAACAGTAGACACTACCTTTGCGAAGAGTGCTTCCGCGATCTGACCAGCGAACAGCGCAGCCAATACGACCTCCTGGTCCGTCACTACATGCACATCGGGTACCGCTACAAGGTCGAAGAGTGTGATTCGTGCGACGTCGTGCTCGGTGAAATTAAAAACCCTTCCGCATGTACCACGTGTAGCGAGATATTTCTTGACGTGAGACGCTCAGTGGAGCACGAAGGGGGAGAGCAATACCTAGAGCGCGAACCAACGATAATCGCTATCACTCAAATAAAGGGCTGATATTTCGTTGCCCATGTGCCCCGGGCACCCTGTAAATCGACAGTCCCCAGGAATAATTCCGCCCCCTAGCCCCCTTAGAGCGTGGTTGATGACCGGCGTCTGCGTGTGGTCACTATTCTTCCGAAATAAAACCACCGGAGTCATTATTTGCGAAGATTGCCAGCTCGGTAGATACCAGCCCCTCCGGCAAGATTTTGAGGGCACCCTGAGACACTTCGTGCAATTCGGGCCACTAACGGAGTTTCCAACGTGCAGCGAGTGTGCCAAGGTTTTAGCCGACTATCGTCCCACCTTCGAATGCTATGCGTGTACTAGGGCAGAAAGTTCTTTTGAGCGATACTTGTCGAACCCGTTAAATCAGGGTGTCGCGTTGTTTAACTTGAACCTCCCGGTGAGGGTACGGATCGGACAAACGGTTTGGTAGCGAGTTTCCGGCTAGCGAATCACCTCGGTCGCGGGTATCCCCGGGTAGGATCTTTCGGTCCGACGACCCGATAAAGCGACCCAGTCCCGTGAACGACCCGAGCACCGTTTCCGCGGCCGCGGCTCATTGGGACGTGACACCTTATCTTTTTCAATGGAAAGATGGCTGGGCAGATAAATACGGCGCTGGACGATATGCACTCACGCAGTTCTCCTTCTCGGAACTCGTAGAAGCTATCGGTGTCCTCGCTTATTCCAATATGTTCTGCGTCGGATTTAATTACTGCGAATTTCGTCTCATCAAATGCCTGTTTAGCAGGTAATGGTACAGCTCTATACATTTTGTATATTCCGGGTATCAATAATGGAATATGCAGGATATAAATTAATCGATTGCCAGAATAGGCAATTCGTAAATTAGATATTTTTGTAAGTTGATCTATTCCGGTTTCGTCGGTGCTCACCGGAAATTCCGCGTGAGGATTCTGTTCCTTTATTAGCTTACAGTTTTTTATCAATTGCTGCGGTGAAATTAAACGGGGGTGGATGAATCCCTGTTTTCCAAATAATATTCCATCAAGTAGAATATTTAAATCTATTTCATGTTGTAGTATTTCCATATCGAGTTTTGTCATGACTTCCCAAAAATATCGATGTCTTTGATTTAACATCGTTTTAATTTCTAACGCGCTAAGCTGCTTTCTTATCTTCCATGTGGCGTTGTACAGTTCTCCGAAACGCGTCCGCGTCGCTACAGTTTGATTCATGAGTAGCAGAGCAAGATCGTTAGTTTTATTTTCTACGTGCATTATAGCATTTCGCATGTCATATTCGTCTTCGATGGTTAATGTTCCGAATAATATCTTGCTGAGTTGTCCAACAAATTCCAGGGGAGCTCGTTTTGTTCGGGATTCTCCTATGAGTTCACTTATGTGATCTTGGTACTGCTTTATTTTATTTAATTTGGCAAGTAGTGAAGTTATTCGGGGTCGTATTTCACAGTGCGAATTGTGATCGTCGCATTGCTGTAATATTGAATCCATTTGTTGTTCGAGCTTGACCGTTGTATCTTTAATATCGCGTAAGTCGATGTAGATTATCATCTTCCAAGAATTCTCGGTTGTACGCATTTCTCCAACGGCTTCGAAAAATATTCCAGGATTATCTTTTAAACCAGTAATTGTATATTCTTTTTCCTTCATCCCTGATCTGCAATCCGAGCAGGTTTAGTTCGGTCTACATGTACGATTTTAGTTTTATTTGGTGCAATTAATATCTTAATATTATTATTTTCTAAGATTTCTACAATTTCATACGGCCCTGTATATTCATCATCGAACTTGTTTTTCTTTTTAGGTTTTAATAAGTATATAAAATCTCCTATTTCATATGTTTGTGTTTTTAATTTCCTATCATAATAATGTTTATAACGTGTTTTTGCTAATCCTAAATTTGATACAGCCAGTTTCCTTAGATCGGTTAGTTTATCAATAAGTTCGCTCACGTAGTCGTCATACGTTTCTACAGAATTATCTGTTTTTATTTCCGATGGCAATCGCGCAGCTTTGCCAAATACTAACTCGTATGGTGTGAATTTTGTTCCCTCATGTACGCTAGTGTTATATGAAAACATAGCATGCTCGAGCCAATTATCCCAATCGCGTTCATCAGAGATATAATGTTTCAAATATTCGGTTAATACATGGTGGCTTCTTTCTAATGAGCCATTGGATTGAGGATGGAAAGCAGATGTGCAATATTGTTTTATTTTAAAATATTTTGCAAATTTCTTCATCATTGAACTAGTGAAATTTGAACCTTGATCCGTCAAAATTGCTTTGGGACTTCCAAATTGACAAATAAATCTACGCGTGAATGCTTTTGCGATTTCCTCTGAGTTTGCTTGAACGAGAGGTACGGCAACTGAATATTTTGTTAATTGATCCTGAATTGTTAAAATATATTCATTACCATTGTCAGTAATAGGTAATGGCCCTACTATATCCATAGCAACTTTATCAAACGCATCTACAGGAGTGTCAGTTATAATCATCGGTTGTTTAGTTTTTACGCGTACTAATTTTTTCTTCTGACAACTACTACAGGTTTGAATAAATTTTTCAACTTGACTTTTTATATTTTCCCAAAAATATTTATGACGTATCCGCGCCATTGTCTTCGCGATTCCTTTATGTCCTCCGACACTGGATTCGTGGGATTCACGTATGATACGCGGTCTATCTTTGAGCTCGGGTATACACACTTGGCCCTTACATACAGTAATTTGAATATCCGTATTTAAAAATACAAGTCGTATAATACTACGAATTCTAAACCACGGTATTTTTATGTCGCTATTACTTTCCGATATGCTTGCATGCAATATGTTTAAACGTATCATTTCATTTTTTAATTCCCTAAAGCCTTGTGTTACATATTTGTCTTGAATTTGATCATTTAATTCTTCTTTAATTATTACTCCAAAATTTTTCTTGTTATTCTTTTCTGATATTAATACATGTCCTATTATTCCTTTGAAATTTTTCGGTTTCTGGCATATTTTTCTTTTAATTAATTCTTCACCTATCTCATCCACCGGATCTCCCTTGGTATCAATAAAATATATTATGTTATCATTTCTCATCCATATGTGGTCTCGAGTATCTATAATATTGACAGAAGTAACTTCCATTTCTCTCATTTTTGGTCTTAGTGATTCTTTCGGCGGTGTTCGTTCCTTTAAATTAAATTTCTTATTTATCTTCTTACTAAATTTTTTATTTGAAATTTTTCTATTAACTGGTTTTTTGTTAAGAACAATATCCTTTGTTTCAGTAGATTTTTTATTGTTTACTTGTAAAGGTTTAGGAACTGCATTATACGAAGGAGGTGAAAATATTCTATTCATATTGCTTTCGTCTGTTGAATCATCGCTCGGCGTTTTTTGTTCACGATATTCTAACGGTTTTTTATTTATTTCATAGTCCATTTCATCATCAGTATCTACTTCCATTGCTTCTAATTCTCGTTTGTCTAATGGTATATTTTCTTCTATTACTTCAATCGCGTCAATGTCATCTGGTAATTTAGGTAATTTCTTATCGATTTTGACTTTTGATTTCGGCATTATTCGTATATGTGAAGGTGGTGTATGAACGTCAGCTTTTACTTCAATATTAGTATGTGCCTGATAATTATCGCTAGATTGTGATGCTGTTTTCATAGATTCGTTTTCTGATTCCTCTTGTTGTTCACGCATTTCCTTTTCGTCATAATAATTTTTATCATCAATTCGTTTTTCTGGGACACCCGTTGTGTGATCATTGCTCGGTCGCTTACGTGAAGCGCATGCGTCGTCAGGAGCGTTTATTTCTTGCGGCAGCTTGCAGGTGGCGTCGTTTTCGCTCGGACGCTCTTGCGGACCGCGCCCTTCAGCTTCATCCACATGTAACATTATACCTTCACTATCATCATGGGATTCGTCAATTTCTTTTGAACTAGAATTCTTACGGTGTTTCTTTGTTTTCTTATGCTTTCGTTTTCTGCGTCTTATATGAGTAGAGGAGCTACTTTCATGTTTTCTTTTTTCACCTTTTTGACATATTTCTGGATCATCGGTATCGCAATCGGTTTCATAATAATATGAAACTGTTCCACTGTCACTACTATCATCTAAAGCTTTTAAGAATTTACTTCTCGGTGACAATTCTTCTTCGCTATCTGAATCTATATAAGGAGATGGTTCGTCAGGTCTGTTCTTTTTATGTGGCGCTGGATTTCCTGATCCTTCACTTTCCATTGCTCTCTTAAAACTTGGGTGAGATGTTTTTTGTTTTTTATGTTCCTGCCCTACTGAGGCTTCGCTTGAAGATGATAATGCTCGTTTTGCTTGCAAAGGATATACACATTTAGTTTCTTCGATAGGATTTCTGGACAACGCGTCAGCATTCTTATTCATTTTTCCTGGTTTGTATTTTATTTGATAATCGTATTCCGCTAATTTTAATCTCCATCTCATTAATCGTGATGTAGGATCGGATACTGAGTTTAGCCATTCTAATGGTTTATGGTCCATTACTAATGTAAATTTTCGTCCATACACATAAGGTCGGAAATGTTTTACAGCGTAAACCAAAGCTAATAATTCTCTTTCTGTAGGCGAATATCTTGTTTCAGCGTCATTTAAAACTCTTGATGCGTAAGCTATAGGTAAGTCGCTTCCTATCTTTCCTTGACTTAATATTGCACCAATGGCATATCCTGATGCATCGGTAGTTATAATAAACGGTTCATTAAAATTAGGATATTGCAAAATTGGTTCTGAGCATAAAGAATGTCTCAATTTATCAAATGCTTCTTGTTGTTCTTGCTTCCATTCGAATGCGACAGACTGTTTTGTCAAATCTGAAAGAGGTTTAGCGATTTTAGAAAAGTTTTCTATGAATCTTCGGTAATATCCTGCAAGACCAAGAAATTGCTTAATATTTTTTCGTGTCTTCGGCGTTGGAAAATTCTTTACTGCACTTACCTTTTTAGGATCGGGTCGTACACCATTTTCAGTTATTACGTGTCCAAGATAAGCAACTTCCTTCTTTAAAAATTCACATTTATCAGGTTGTAAGAATAAGTTTGCTTCTTCCAATCGTTTCATTAATCGTTGAAATTTAATTTCGTGTTCCTCAAGCGATCTGGAATATATCACAATATCGTCGAGGTATACGAATAATTCAATTCCTTGCAATCCCGTTAACGCTTGGTCCATCAATCTTTGAAAAGTAGCAGGAGCGTTCTTTAGTCCAAACGGCATGCGGTTATATTCGAAATGTCCATACGGTGTTGAAAACGCAGTTTTATGCTTATCAGTCTTGTCCATTAATATCTGGTGAAATCCAGAAGCTAGATCAAATACTGAGAAATATTTCGCACTACCAAGTTGATCGAGTATATCGACAATATTTGGCAGTGGATATGCATCACCGATCGTTTTCTCATTAAGCGCTCGGAAATCTATTACGAGACGCCATTTTTTATTACCTTTAGAATCATCCTTTTTTGGTACAATCCACAAAGGAGAATTATAAGGTGAACTCGACGGTTCTATAACACCCTTTTCTAACATTTCGTCAACCTGTCGTTGTATCTCATCTTTATGTACTTGAGGATAACGATATTGCTTAACGTTGATTGGCCTATCATCCGTAGTAAATATTTGGTGCTTTAATACGCTAGTTGCGCCTAGCGGTTCTCCTGGCAAATGAAATCGTTCCGCATAATTTGTTACTAGCCTAGTGACACTAGTTTTTTCTTCCGCATTTAAATGATCGAGACGTAGCAACTGTAATATTTTTTCGACTCGCGTTTTATTGTCCATTGAATCTTCTTCTGCGTTATTCATCTCTGCCTCTTCGTCTTTTAACTCTTTGAATGGATATATTTTTACAGTCGGTATCGCTAATTCTACGTCTTCGTCCGATGAGTTAATAACATATAGATGTGCTATTCCATCACGATTCGAGACAACGGCGTTACCTAAGTACACCTGCGATCCGGCATCTAGTTTTGGAACATATCCGTATTTTATTTCAGGATTCGCTACACGGACAAATATTTGTTTTCGCGTTCTAGCGGGAATAGTAACGATTTCATCGTTATGAAAATAATACGATACTCCGTTTACAACCAGACAAGCCCTCGGGTAGTCTATAGTTGCTTTTTGATTTTTGAAGAATTCTGTGCCTAGTATTCCATCTGGCTTAATTGGAAAATTATTAGGAACTACATGAAACCATGCATCAACACCGAGAATGCGTATTTTAGCTACGCCTATCGTGCGTGTTCGTCCTTTAGTTATTCCACTAAGCTCGAATACTATTTTCTTATCGATGGGCACATTCCCATGGAGCGAATTCTCTTTTATCAAATTTATATCGGATCCCGTATCTATCATGAAGATAGCGCGTTCATCGAGGAGATTTTTGCTTGGCAGAACGACAGAAGGTGGTCTCCCGATTTTATTACAGATTTTTACACTTGCGTTTCCTCTTGGGGTTCCTCCGGATTGACCAGGCGCACTCGCGGGCGTTCGTTCAGCGCTGCGCCTGCTCGCTGAGCCCGATCTCGGTTTCCCGGATTCTCTTGGGCTCTGTCGCGTCGTACGTTTTCAGAAGCTCTGTTATCTCTATTAAAATATTGATTTCCTTGATTCCGCAGATTATTATTGTATTGTCTCTTTCGACATTGCTCGAGACTATGGCCAGGGATCTTGCAGTATCGACAAACTATACCAGCGTTTCGCGGATTAGCTAAATTTGGACGATTAAAACGGTTATTATTGTTAAAGTTTATATTTCGCGCGGCATTATTTATCAAAGGATTTCGGACATTATTTAATAAAGGATTTCTGTTCAAAATTTGCGGTTGCAAGGCTTTACATTCTGCCCGTACATGTCCAGAATTTTTACAGTACGAGCATACCTTCGGTTGCCATTGTACGTGAGATATTTGCGCAAGAGGATTAATAGTGCTGCATGAATAAGTATCATGACCATATCCAAGACAATTATTACACCGAATTGATTGCATAAGTCCTTCCGTTATTCTCATACGTTGCGCGTGTTCCTGATATTCCGTTTCAGCTTTAATTGCAGATTCTATTGCGGTATTCAATGTAATTGGATCGCGTGGATACATTCTCGTAAAAATGTCGGTTTTTAAACCAGTTAAAAAGTTTCTTACGGCGTTGCTTTCAGCAGAATTTAAAAATTGTATTGCTTGACCCGGATTTTCGGTTTGATAACAAGATTTTAATTGTTGCAGGATCATTGATACTCGGCTACCGTAATCGACTACAGATTCGTCGGGATGTTGAGTTACTTTCGCGAGTTCTCCATGCAATTGTGACGAAGAATAAACTGGTGCAAATCTAGTTTTTAAAACCGCTAATAATGATTCTATATCATTATATTCTCCGCTTAATGCCACCCTCAATGCAGGTCCGACTAATTTATTTTTAATCATTTGGACAAGTCCATATTCCGCGGTAGGAGAAATCATATTCTTAGCGTTCATGCAATTAGTAGCAAATTGTAAAACGGGCATATTTTTTCCATCAAACGGGAGAATTGTCTCGGATGCATCCCGCAAACTTATATACGGCGCATTAGCTCTTCTATTCGCGTCGTTTGCGTTAATATTCATATCGCCTATTTGCCTAGTTAAATCGTTTATCTCATTGTTCACGGCCATTTTTTATTCGTTAAATTTATTTGCTTGTTAAAGGAAATGCAAAGATTCGGAATAACAATTTCGCACTTACATGTATTGTATGATAAAAAGTAGAACGAGAGTTATGTGTGACTTCATTGACCTGAAGCTCGATCCACACGCTAACAGTCTTATCCCAGCAACTGCTCTCTGGAAATCCTCTTCTCCTTGTAGAGACAGGATATGGTGATGAACTCAGCAATCGGCTTCTTTCCGCTACTGACTCGTTCAGTTTCCAGAGATCGAAGTGTAGTCCCAAGGGATGCTTTCCAGATGTTTTGATCCTTTCAGCTGTCCCACGGGGATCACCTTTTTGGCAATCCCACCGCTGCCACCAAAATTTTTCGACCTATGACGTCCTGGGTGATGCGAGGTGGCTCGATCCGGCAGAACGTCTCCGTCGAATGGGTTCTTCTTCCGCTGTTAAGGGGGTAAAACCCCAGGATAAATAGCTGTTGTTCGGCGATGTGGACTATGGCTCCTCGGGTCCGTTGAAGGTAGGTGTTTCAATAATTTTATCTTCCTTTTCTTTTTTATATAAAAGAGTATAATATTTATTGTAGAATTCCAAGATACAAGTGGTTTATGTGGAGGATGGAACGAGTAGTATACGATGTGTAAGGTTTCTTGGCCCGTTCCACACTCTCTGTCGAGTGGGCGAACGGTGCTTTTATATATTTCTGGAAACGGTAGTGGGAGGTGACCGCACCTCGTTACAATGAGTCATAGGGCGGTGTCTAACGGATATGAGTCTACTTCTACTTGTGCGGCTCGCTTGCCAGCAATGAGTCATAAGGTGGTGTCTTGAAATTCTTTACCATATATGGTCATGGGCTTCGCTTCACCTCGGCATGTCCATATATGGTTCTACGCGAGGACTGGATTCCACTCAAATGAGTCACTTAGTGACCTCGTTTCTATTTCTATTCTAGTAGCGATTCGTAACGAGAGTAATATCTTCTTTCATTATAAAATCTCAACATGATTTTTGTTTTAAAGGAATATAAGAAATCTTTAATAAATTGAGTTTAAAGTATACAAATATATGTTAAATATTATTTAACTTTCTTTAGACATACTTTACATAAAGTAGAATAATTCAATTATACAATTAAAATAATTAATAGCATGTCCAAAGCATCAAAGATATTGCTCTCTTTGTCTAACAGTTACTAATATTCGCATCTCGCTTGGATTCGCGTTTCTACGTGGCGCATGATACAATTCTATCCTTTTCAGGTTCGTGAGTGACGCTTCGGCGATTGACGCTCGATGATAATATTATTTCAGTAAGTGTTTATATATAGATATATATATTTGTTAATAACAATGTTAATAAAAAGTGTTGTTAGCAGTAGTGATAATGAGTCTAATATTATGTTAATAATATTACATGTGAGTAGAAATGGTTAGCATTCTCATTAGTATAGCAGATCAATGAAATTAAATTGTTTATGTAATAAGATTCTTATTATTTTTATATCTTGGAAACGGTCGGGAATTTGATAAGGGTGTATAGGAAATATATTGCAGGACTTTCACTAAAGTATAATATAACATTAAAAAATTTCATTGTTAATATAAGTATTTATTAGTAGCAAATTATTTGTTAAACAATTTAGCAATTTTTAATGCACATATTGATATAGTTATATTCCTTTTCCTCGCACAGTTTTGTTTTTATAATAAAATTATTTTTTTCATATAAAAGTTCATTTTATTGTTATAAATATTTGGTAAATAAACAAACGCATAAATAAAAGTTATTATTATTATTTGTAGGTGTGCTGATGCAGAGTCTATGTATACAGGCAGATCGTATATACCTGGGTTTCTGTTAATATGTATATATTTCAGGGGGGTTGTTGCTCGAACGGAGGTATGTATTTTTATGATTAATTAGGTGTAGGAGTTTAATAAGATTTATGGTTTATACTTTATTTTCAAGGGAAAAGATGATGTTATCAGTGTATAGAAACATGGCGGATTCCATTTTTATCATAATAATTAAATGTCAAAATTTTCGTTCAAAAATGAAATTTGTTAATCTTAAAATGTTTAAAAGGGTCAAATATTAAGGTAAAAGTAATTTGGTCTTTCTAAGTTTAAATGGTAGGAAATTCAAGATGGTGGACATAAAACTTTAATAATTTATAACTCGTAAACGGTAAGGAATAAAAAGATGGGATTTCTTTTGTTGTATTTAAGTAATTGAGGACTATATTTTAGGGTGTTTAAAATTTTTGTAAATTATGGATTTCCATAATTTTTTATTTATCCCTTAAAATTGAACAGAGATATTAAGTAGGGGTTTTTGTAGGATTACTTGACAGGTCCTGCTAAGTGTCTGTAGTGATTTTATTAATTATTTTTAATAATAATTTTTCAATAATTTTTATTGTTAATTAGTTTGTTTTAAAAGATATAAGAAAAATTTATTAACAAAAGTTGTTGGACCTTTAATAATGGTTCCAATGGTGATATTAGTTAGGTCTGTTAATAACGTAAATTAATTGTTTATAACAATCATGTTTGGAAAATGTTAATGAAATAATTATTATTTTAGTGTGGTAATGTTCTTCAGGCACAAAAGGTTATATTTTTATGATCGGTTTGCTTTTAATTAATTGATTTATATTTTATTTCGATTTTCTTGATACATTCTTATAGAACATGGCATTTCTTTCCGTTAGATCCCGGTCAAACTGAGCTTATATTGCATAATGAATCTTATAAGGTTTGTATAGTCAATGAATACCAATGAGCAGTTAATTTTATTGACTCTGGGGAATTTTAATAAGTAATTGTCCAAAGTTCATAGTGTGATTTATGAAAATAGGGCTTAAGCTTGAAAATAAGCCTTTAGGCAGTCATATTCTTTAGGCTTGTCTTTGCTGTTTTAAGAACACATAAGGGCGTGTCAGCTGAGTGATTGTTGTGACAGTTAAATTAAAGAGTGTATTATAATTTAATATTGTTTTTCAGGTGCTGTGCAACAAGGATAAAAAGAAAAAATTTATGCGGCTAGAGTGATGTACCGTCAGACGTGACAGCGGGAGCGTGTGACGTCACGCGGACCGGCGCGGCCGTTGCACGCGGACCCCTCCAGCGGCGAAAACGCGGTCGCTCCGCGGCGCGGCGAAAACGCGGTCGCCCCGCGGCGCCGGAAAACCCCCTCGCCCCGCGGCGCCGGAAAACGCGGACCCCCTCGCCCTGCGGCGCCGGAAAACGCGGTTCCCCCCCTCCCGCGGCGCCAGAAAACGCGGTTTCCCCTTCCCCCTCCCCGCGGCGCTCGAAAAACGCGGTTCCCCCTTCTCCTCCCGCGGCGCTCAAAAAACGCGGTTTTTCCCCTCCCTGCGGTCCCCCCGCCCGCGGTCCTCCCCGCGGTTCCCCCCCGCCCCTCACCCCCACTCAGATCTCTGGAGTAGAACAAACGTTGCTTACCTACTCGCGATCATCCTCCCCCGCCCCGCGGCGCCCGAAAAACGCGGTTCCCTCCTCCCCCTCCCGCGGCGCCGAAAAACGCGGTTCCACCCTCCCGCGGTTTCCCCCTCCCCGCGGTTTCCCCCTCCCTGCGGTCCTCCCCGCCCGCGGCTCCCCCCCGCCCGCGACCCCCCCCCGCCCCTCACCCCCCTTCAGATCCCATAGGTTGGGGTAGAACAAACGTTGTTTACCTACTTAATTCAATAGCATTTATATAATACGCGTAAGGACATAAATTAAAACAGACACAAAAATATGACAAATTAAAAATTTCTAAAGATTTGATTTAAGTGTAAATTTAAAAACACTAGTTTCTAATCATTTTTTTATCTTGCACTTGCATGTATTAACTTGAGTATTTGGCAATTAATAATGTAGAATATTTTTTAGAGACAACGATATAATGCAAAACACAAAGCGTTTGCATTAACTCTATACAAGACAATACGGAAGCATGCTTATACCTCTTTAAGAACAATTTTTAAACAAATTCCATCTGTTCAAACTTTGCAGTCGGTGTTACATAAAATACCTTTGACTCCTGGATTGAACTCTTTCATCCTGAGACATTTGAAGAGTTTAGCTCCAAAAATGTCAAGGAAGGAGAAAGTATGCATTCTTATGTGGGACGAGGTATCTATCCAACCCAAACTTACTTATGATCGCCGAAAAGACATCATATGTGGTTTTGAGGATTGGGGTAACAATCGTACGCAAAAATTTGCCGGTCATTCTTTAGTTTTTATGCTACGAGGATTATATTCAGGTTGGAAAATGCCGGTTTCATTTAATTTTTGTGATAAGCAGACAAATACCGCACAATTAGTTAGATGTATCAAAAAACACATATTAAAATTAAAACAAGCAGGCTTCTTCATTGTTGCTAGTGTATGTGACCAAGGATCTTCTAATACAGCAGCGATAAAAGAATTAATATCTATCAGCAATAAAAGGCGAAAATTGGAAAATAGATCAGAGCGTAAGTATAATACACATACATACATGCACGTAGTCATATGGATACATAGTAATTATGTTAGCAAAATTAAAATGCATTTCTGTAAATGTTTACTCTGTTACCAGGTGAAACTTTTGAAATAAGGGATAATGAAATTATACCGTTATTCTACCCACCGCATCTCATCAAAGGCATTAGAAATAATTTGTTAACGAAAGACCTGGCTATGAAAGTTACACATAATAATGCGACAGAAATAGCATCGTGAGATATAATACAAACTGCATGGATTATGGATAAAGCGTTACATGTAACCCGTCCACATTTAAGAAAAATCACACCGGAACACATTATTGAAAATAAAATTTAAAAAATGCGTGTAAAACACGCAGTACAAGTTCTAAGCGGTACAATGGCCAGCGTCATCGAAACGTTTGTAAGATCGAAATGTAAGTATTTTTATAATAAATACATATTTAAATTATCAAGAAGGTACAAAATACATATTCAAGGAAAACAGAAAAGTCACAATATGTTAATTTGATCTTATATTGATCAAATCGTGATAAAAAAATTTGATCAATATGAGGGTCAAATTGCCATTGTTTTGATTTTTCTGTTCTTCTTGAGAATATAACATGAATCTACACAATATATTTCATTCTAAAGATGTTGCAAGGATGTGATGACGTATATAGATGTCGTTACATCCATATAATGTTCCTATAAAGAGTTCTACAATGAGTTGCAAATGCCTTGTCGCCAGTCGCAAACGTCAGTCGTGATACGGTGATGTGATTCGTTAATAATGTTATTAGCAATTAGCGATAAGACATTTGCAACTTATTGTAGAACCCTCCTTACATGAAGTATGCTGTGTGTACAATATACAAATACACAGTTTTTTCTTGTTGCATGGGCAAAATGCATAGTAGATTTAAAAAATGTATTTTTATAATAAAGTAGTTGCACATTTCGGGCCGATTCCCGAGGCGACGCCTCCTATACCCTCATTGCCGCTCGAGGCTCAGCGGCCGAGCCGCCGATCGTTCACGTGACGCGTAATCTCAGGCGAAGTAATCTCGCTATTTGTAGAATAAATTTCAATCTACTTTTGTTTTATATGATTCACGCTTGTTGAAGTATAAAAAAGTGTAATTTGTACATGTAATATTTATATATAATGTATGTGAGGTACAAGAGGGTGGCAGTGTGGTCTTGTGGTAAAGCGCCAGACTCGTAATCCCGAGGACACCCGGGTTTGAGTCCACCTGACCACAGGAATTTTTATATTTTAAACTGCACCCCCCGGGTGGGGCTCGTGCGGAGAAACTGGGCTATTTTTCGGAAGAGAAATTAAATTTGAAATTGGTCGTCAAGCTTGGGGAGCTTGGGAGTTTTGGCACTAAAATCGCTCTTGTCCACTTGCTGGTGATTCACGCGCTGACTTACGCTCATGTTAATCATAATAATCCAGAAAAAGTACAAGGCAAATGCCTTGTCCTGATCAACAGGACTCTTCTTTTAAATGTATTCGGAGCAGAAATGTATTTCGGAAGAGAAATGGAGAAATTAAATTTGAATGTACTTCTTTGTATTTAGAAGTAACAGAAATTTCATATAAAGGTCTTTCTCCATAGTGGTCTTATATTTATCATCTCTTCTACATCCGCGATCAGCTTTGTGTTGGTCATTTTTGATAAAGTTCTAACTAACAATAAGTTGTAACAATTTTCGAAAATTTGATTTTTTGATTAAAACAGTCGTTAAAACTTTATCAAAAATGACCAACACAAAGCTGATCGCGGATGTAGAAGAGATGATAAATAAAAAGACCACTATGGAGAAAGACCTTTATATGAAATTTCTGTTACTTCTAAATACAAAAAAGTACATTCAAATTTAATTTCTCCATTTCTCCTCCGAAATATATTTCTGCTCCAAATACATTTAAAAGAAGAGTCTTGTTGATCAGGACAAGGCATTTGCTTTGTACTGTGACGTGACAAATGTCGCGTCCCTTGCCTCAGATAGGAGCTCGGCCGAGGGAGGCGTCAGGGATGGTGCCTCCGCCCGGGGCGGGCGGAGAGCGAGCGCCTAGGTTAGGAATAAACTCTTTTAGCGAACTTACAGGTGGCGAGTGTGAAGCAGAGGGCCGGAGACGCGGAAAATGTAACGGCGTATGCCGCACCGAGGGACTTGCAAGTGGACAGCCGGAAGCTTCCGAGGACGGGCGGCCGACGGGCGGGTCACGCGGGGGCCCACAGCCGGAGCAACAAGGGACCTGTCAAGGCACGCTTAGCCCTCACGATCATACGGCAGCCGTATACAAAGGGCCCGGAATGGGGGGGACGCCGACGAAGGTGTCCCCGTCAAGAAACGGGGCCCCAAAACCGGGATACCGCCATCGGCCAACAGGCCATGACCCGGACAGCCTGGCTGTCGAGAAACCGGGCGGTGAGTCGCGGCCTGGACAGCTGGTCTCAAGGAGGCAAATCGAAATTACCCCCGGCGGACGAAGAACGGCCGCAAAGGGCGCCCTCGGAAGGCGCGACGATCGCCTAGAAAGACCGATGGCGTGCCAGGGCGCAGCACCTGATAGGGCTAGTAACATCGGCGCGCGGGTGCGCGCGGGCCCTGCGTGATCCCGCCAGGCCGGAGACCCGCCACTGTCGTGCGAGCCACCAAACCGGCATCATCCAGCCCTGCGAAGCGATCGACGAGCTGCCAGAACGAGAGCATTTTGTAAGGCCACTGCTCAGCCCTCGTCAAGTAAAATCGTCGCGATACCGAGATCCTCCCGGGAGTCGCGTAGTGCCGCGTGAAATTGTGATTCGTTGTAAAGTCAGGCGAGGAATTCCGCGGAAAGCGGAAGAAATACCGCGGGAGGATCTGGCCGGGAGAAATAGTCGCCATAGCCCGTCTCGGGGGATTCGAGCGTACGGCCGCCGACAGTCAGCGTGCGTGTTTAGTTTGTCGTTCTCGTTCGTTGTATCGTGTCGTATCGTAACGAATCGAGTGGAGAAGGTCGCGAGGATTCGCGTTGTGCAACCCGTCCACGTGGTTGGAGCCGCGGGTAACGAGGGGAACGCTCAACCGGCTTCGCGTAATTGCGACGTGGCGCGGGGCGCCCATGAGCTTCGCGTTTTCGGGACTCGCGTAATCGGGAGATTCACGGTCATTCGGGATCAGCAGAATCGGGAGATTCGCGGTCGTTCGGGATTTGCGTGATCGGGCGATCCGCAGTCAATTCGGGAAGTTGCTCTCGCGCGTGCGGGAGCCTCGCGATTATCGTTTTCAGTCAAGTTCGCGTTAATTGTAAGTCCACGTTAATTGTAAGCTCGCGTTAATTGTAAGGGGAGGTTCGGGTTTGGCATTGGGATCAATTTGTGAGTCGCTTCGAGAGCGTGAGAAACAGGCTCGGGGCATGTAAGGACTCACGGTTTTGTCGCAATGAATGGCAAACAAAGTGCGTAGTTGTAAGAGAAGAAGTTCGGGCGTTTCGGCGTAAGTAAAGGCCATCGGTTATACCGCGTTTGACCGTCAAGGCCGAACTAGTCGCGATTTATGTTGAGAGTTACCCCGGTACGAAACGGATAATAATGGCTGAGCAATCCGGTGACGGAATGAGTATCGCGCTCGCGGGGTGACGCGGGACGCTAACTCGGATTCTACTGGTTCGCCGTGAGAACGATCACCTCTTTACTCCTGTTATCCGTTTGTCAAATATATTTGTTTATTACTGTTATTCGAGTGTTAATTTCGCTACGCTTCCTCTCTTTTTCCAACCGCGATTATTCAAAGAAACTCACGCCTGAGAAAACTGCGATTTCGTATATCGTGGTGTGAAGAATCACACCTGGCGCCCAACAATAAATAAAATATTCAGTCGAGCTACCATCTGAGTTTCGGCGAACTTATCGCGACTTAGGGATATATTCAGACCACGTTAGGAAGATACTAAGGAAAAGCGACGGCGCGCTCCGGCCCGGCAGGCGAGACCGGGCGGACATCGTCGTTGTCGTCATAGTACTTTTTCTGGATTATCATGATTAACATGAGCGTAAGTCAGCGCGTAAATCACCAGCAAGTAGACAGGAGCGATTTTAGTGCCAAAACTCCCAAGTTTCCCAAGCTTGACGACCAATTTTAAATTTAATTTTTCCTCCGAAAAATAGCCCAGTTTCTCCGCACGAGCCCCACTTGTGCGGGGGGTGCAGTTTGGAATATAAAAATTCCTGTGGTCAGGTGGACTTGAACCCGGATGTCCTCGGGATTACGAGTCTGGCGCTTTACCACAAGACCACACTGCCACCTTCTTGTACCTCACATACATTATATATAAATATTACATGTACAAATTACACTTTTTTATACTTCAACAAGCGTGAATCATATAAAACAAAAGTAGATTGAAATTTATTCTACAAATAGCGAGAATACTTCGCCTGAGATTACGTGTTACGTGAGCGATCAACGGCTCGGTCGCTGAGCCTCGAGCGGTAGTGGGGATATAGGAGGCGTCGCCTCGGGAATCGGCCCGATATTTATTTTGTCATAAATAACGTAATAAGAATTATATGCAAATTATATGTAAATACATGTGTTTGTATATGTGCAGTAACTGTGAATATAGATAACGAAGATATTAACATCGAAAAAGAAGAAGGATTAGCAACGTTGGAAACCGTCGATTTCTTCAATAATCTTTTTGATTCTGTGAATGGAGATGCCAAAAATGACAACAGCAATGAACTGCGACGTCCAGTAACCGAAAACAGCATCACGCGTTCTGGGTGAGTGCGAAAAATAAATTACATAATATGGCATATGTAGAAAAAAATGTCACATAAAATTATTACATCAGTACCGTTTTTAAAAAACTGGTTATTTACGGTTAATGGTTTTGAGAAACTTTGGAAAGTACTTCATGATTAATATAATTTCCATAAATTAAATACGCGTTATTGTAATCAATATCCGTTGGAAAATTTTTCTGGACAAATTAGAAGCCATGCTATACGTAATGTTAATCCGACATCTAAACAATTTCAAGAGTCATTTCTCACTTTATTAGTTAATAACATGAAATCAGTTTCCTTAACACGTGGTACACGGAGAGAAAAAATAGGGAGTAATCCCATAGAGTTACTCTCCTAAATATCACATGGGCGCGAATCGAGCCTAAGGTCCGACTGCGCCAGTAACTGTACCGGTGGCGCCACCGATTTTCTACTGACAAATCATTGCACTAATATTTCCAGCGAGCTAACCGGAATTTTTCAGTATCGCTCATGGAATAGCTTCGGGTCGTCAAGTTCGTATGTATATATAGCTGCATTACTTTTGTTTCGACCCGAAGCTATTCCATGAGCGATACTGAAAAATTCCGGTTAGCTCGCTGGAAATATTAGTGCAATGATTTGTCAGTAGAAAATCGGTGGCACCACCGGTACAGTTACTGGCGCAGTCGGACCTTAGGCTCGATTCGCGCCCATGTGATATTTAGGAGAGTAACTCGATGGGATTACTCCCTATTTTTTCTCTCCGTGTAATTGCGAAGAATCTGATAGTGGAATATTATCTAAATTAGAAAAATATTTACAAGAAAAACATAATATTTGTAATACATTTGAAAATGAAGAATCAGAATTAATTTCAAATATAAATGTATGCGATAACTCTATTATTGCATCGTCATTAGATAATCGGAAAGAAATTTTACGATTAATTTTGAAAGAAGTTAATTTTTGTATCGAATGTGAACATGATTTAAGAAGTAGTGAATTTCCAGTTTATATAA
>JASTWP010003370.1:0-25022 GCA_030770255.1 Temnothorax ravouxi
ATACGTTTCAAAAAGGAAAAAAAGAGAAAGAAAATTTAGCGTGAAATATAATATACGATTTTCGAGTAAAATTGGCCTTAGGAAGACTTTAATTAAACTGATTAGCTTAATCAGCGACTAATGTCCACCTCTACTAAATGATTTAACTTTATTCTCGGTTTGACTTACTTTTTATCTCTTTCCAGTTCTAAGATTAAAAAAGTAAGTTAAATCGAAATTACAGTTAATATGTATTGACAGAAATGGACATTAAACTCGTAATTTTATTAATCTTCTTTGTTGTCTGAAGTAACAATTAGATCGGAGACGAATCGCCCACAGTCGTTTTGCTTCGAGCAATTCTGCCTGGTCGAATTAATCGCTGTTCAAGTTAATCCGAATTTGATCAAAGTCGCCTTCATTCACGTGGACGTGAACAAACTTTTCGGAACAAATTTCGTTCCGAGCCAAGCCTCGAGACAGGCCGGAACCGGAACAAGCCAAGACGGGCTTCGGTCCACAATCTCATGACAAGATTACACCAGTTTTTATGCAATGCGGTAGTCGGGACCGCCAATTGGCGCATTATTCGCGCGGTAACGCAAGCCTGCGTCCGCGGTCCCTGGGCGGATAAACAATCGATCGCGCTTTAATGATTATCGCTCTCCCGCGTATACGGCGACGCGACGACAATCTCGGGCGACGGGATCAAGCGGGACCTTATAGAGTACACGCAATCGGGCCCCGAAGCCCGCCCGCCGTTGCGTCCTCGTATCCCACGTTCCGCGGAGGCCCGCTCAGCAGTCTCAGCACACTCACTTGTAGTTCTTGAATATCTCGTTCGTAACCTCGCAGTGGTAGACCTCGTCGTCGTCCCTGAAGTCCGAGGAGACGTGAAGCCGCTGGAACGGCTGTTTGCGTAGAAGCGGCATCGCGACCCCGTCGGCCGCGATCGCGACACGATTCTCTTTATTCTTCTTTTCCCTCTTCTCGTCCTCCTTGTCCTCTTCCTCAGCCTTCTCTGGCCTTCTCGACGCGCCGCGGACGCACGGACAACGCTCTCTCCCTCTCTCTCTCTCTCTCTCTCTCCCGTCCTTTTTCGCTGTCGCGCTCTCTCACGCGCGCGACGCACGCCAAGTGGCACGGGACGACGGACGGACCGTGCAATGTGCGCGCCAGCAGCACCGGGATCCCGACGTCGGGTCGCGAGAGGCTATGCCCGCCGACGCCGAGAACGCGGCGTTCCGGTTACCGCGTTCAACGCAACCGCGCGGCGTGTCTCCCGCGCCGCGGCAATCTCATAACCAGGATAACGCGACGATCCCCGTCCGACGACGACCGACACCGCCGTTCGACGCGCACGGCACAAGGTTTCTCTCGAGACTCTCGACGCGGTAAAAACGACTCGTCCCCGCGCACCTGGCCAGCCGATAATCGCAGTAATCGCACACACACGGCCGGAAGCCAACGGCGAATGGGTATGGAATGGAATAGTACGCTGACCGCCGTTGCCAACTTGACGTTTCGCGCGCGCGGATGCCGCGGATCGGCCAATTCGGCTCGCGCGGTCGGGCAGGGGCGGATGCTGGCGCGCGCCTACCCGATGCGGTCATTTCTGCCGACGCGGATTAACTTTAATCTCGATTTAACTTACTTTTTATTCCTTTTTAGAAATTAGAAGAATAAAGAGAAAATTAAATTGAGATTGAAATTGATTCGCGTAGGTATTAGAAATGGACATGAAACGCGATCGCGCTTTTTCACGTTCGATATAAATTCGATTCGATCCGGAAACTCCGGGCCAATCCGATCCGCGGAAAGGCGAGCGCGTGTTTTATCAACGGGAAAATAAACGCGCGCAACTACTAGATAATTTACAATCTATTACGCAATGAGACGTATGTATGTACGAACGCGAAATGTTATTCGTTGGGAAAGAGCGGCGATCGAGCAAACGCGGTTTAGTTCTGATTTCTACAAATATATATGTAGATAAATTAACTTTAATTTCGGTTACTTTTTAACTCATCTTTATAATTTCTTAGAACTAAAAAAAGATTAAGGATAAGCTAAACTGAGATTAAAGTTAATTAATCCTATATACGTTGATAGAAATGTACATTAAAGTGGCGAATATCGTAAAAAAGAGACAAAGTCCACGATGTCCAATGTAATTATACATATATTATACAGGATGTCCCTGAATCCTTGGTACTTTTCTCATATTTAGATAGAGCAAGCCAAACTGAGTCGAAAAGTCATGTACCATTTTGCAATTTTCGCAATAGTTGATGAGTTAATTAATGATTAAAAATCGCCGTATTGGCCCGCCCACCGCACCGCCTAAGTAAATAGGACTGAGGGGATGAGGAGGACCATGACGATGACATTAAAAATGTGCATGATATTAATGCAGAAATATTATATTATTTACGCTGATATTATTATTTACGCTCCTTATATGAGTTTTTAATATCAGCGTAAATAATATAATATTTCTGTATTTATGTTTATATTTTCTTTTGCAGGTAAATCTCAAAATCTTTTATAAAACAATTATTAATTTTTTCCAACATTTTAAAAATTGTGTCCAAGCTAAACGTAGTATATTTCTTTTTGTTTTCAAAAGTTTAAACTTTCTTACCGTACCCTGGTATAAAAGACGTGTCTCGAACGAATCACAGGAAACGCTGTCGCATCCATCTACCTACTACCTCACTTCCGTTATTAATATCTTGCAGTCTGCAACACACATGGTCCTGCGTTCGCATGGGTTTCACGCGCGTTGAGTGTTGAGTGTGTCCTTTCCGACCCAGCGTAGGCCAGATCAAAAATATATAATTTTTTGAAAAATGGTAAGTGCAAGATTTCCAAATTTATGTCGCAACAGTGACTCGTTCCAAGATGTAATTTGTAATTTTTCCCTGCTGACCGGATATGCAATCGATACGCAAGCGTCGCAATTTGTACAATTTTATGCGTTAATAATGTTTTTAGATCCGAGTTTGAGATAAATATTTTTTAAATCGTAATTTAGGCTTCGTTTGCACGTATTAAATATAGTTATTTCACGAACGATTGTATATTATTATACGAATTTTGAGGTTAACCTCCAAATCAGGTTGCTTTATGTACAATATTTATTTATTCTAAGAATAAAATAATAATAATAACAAAACAATAACGATAATAGTAAACGGCATTTATTGTGAAAAACAAACAAAATAACAAAATGCAATATTTTTTTCATATTAAAATATTACCATTATATTGTAGCGCTAATTATAATTGCTTCCTTCACAGCCGCAGCTCTTTATTCTATTTGAACATGCCGCTGGATACGCGGTATTCAAAGTCAAAGAGTTCGAGGAGATTGGAATGCAGTTACCTCAGGTGGAAGAATCCGTGAAAGATCTGTCGCGTTTCCGCAGGATCGTTACCTACCATGGGTTTTCACCCTTCAAGACGGCGTTGTCTGCTCTGGAAAATATCAACAGTGTCTCCGAAGGAATCGTTACAGAGGACCTGAAGCTCTTCTTGGATTCCTCCTTCGGTGGGTTTGCCAAAAAGGATTTTGTTCTCGGCGTTGCGGATCCCAAACTCGGTGCCAATATCACCGAAACTTTGGGCATAAAGTGCGATTTTGTCAATGCCGTTCCTGAAATCATGAGGGGAATAAGATTGCATTTTCATAATCTGGTGAAAGGCTTCACCGCTCAGACCTCGGCGATTGCGCAACTAGGTCTTGGACACAGTTACTCGAGAGCAAAAGTTAAATTCAACGTGAACCGAGTAGACAACATGATCATCCAGAGTATAGCTTTGCTAGATCAATTGGACAAGGATATTAACACGTTCAGTATGCGTATGCGGTACGTGCAGTATATTTTTTGAATATATCAGAAATAAAATAGATTAGAGTAGACAAAGGAAATAACTTTGATTTTACATTTTGATTTCAGAGAATGGTACAGTTATCATTATCCAGAACTTTCAAAGATAGTTCCGGAGAATTACACGTACGCGAGAGTGGCGCAAGTAATAAAAAACCGGAAAGAACTGACGGATGAGAAGGTGGCGGAGTTAGAAGAAATTGTTATGGACAGTGCAAGAGCTCATGCTATCGTTAACGCGGCCAAGTCGTCCATGGGGATGGACATAAGTCCAGTTGATTTAATGAACGTTGAGATCTTTGCTGGACGCGTTGTCGCATTGGTGGGGTACAGGAAGAAGATGGCCGAATATTTAACGTCGAAAATGGCAGGAATAGCACCGAATTTAGCTACTTTAATCGGAGATCAAGTCGGAGCTAGATTAATAGCACACGCGGGATCGCTTACTAACTTAGCGAAGGCACCGGCGTCCACCGTTCAAATATTGGGAGCGGAGAAGGCCTTGTTCAGAGCGTTGAAAAGTCGTGGAAGGTCGAATACTCCGAAATACGGACTCTTGTTCCACTCTACGTTTATCGGTCGCGCCGGCACTGCAAATAAGGGTAGAATTGCGAGATACCTGGCGAATAAATGTTCCATTGCTTCCAGAATTGATTGTTTCACGGAAATACCGACGAAGATATTTGGTGAAAAATTACGGCAGCAGGTAGAGGACAGATTAGAGTTCTACACAACTGGCAAGGAACCGAAGAAAAATTTGGAAGTAATGAAAGAGGCACTGATAGAAACGGAGATCATGTTAGCTGCTCTGGAGAAGAAAAAGAAGGATAAAAAGAGAAAACGTCAGTCGCTCGAAAACGGGCAAGAAAATGGACACGTTGAAAATGGCGAAGTAGATACCTCGTTGCAGAAAAAGAAGAAAAAGAAAAAAATCGAAGGTTGACAATGAATAAAAAAAATCGCCTTCTCTATACACATACATTAAGATAAGAGGATGGAATATACTTCTTTATATGTAAGCTTATATATTCGGAAATATTCCTACAAATTTTTACTTAACAGTTAGGAATATTTTTCTTCTTTGTATTAACATAAAGTTATGTTTACGTCCATTATTTAGCGTTGACACATTCTGCATCCCTCTAAGAATTTATACATTACAAGTGCAGACATTTACAATGTCATTCTACAGTGATACAAGATACGAAAATACAAACAAAAATTTCAATGGAATTTTATTTGATATGACATTGTTTTTTTGTATTGGGGAAATACATGTATTTTTTATGTATTGAAGGAAATCTTATACATAAAACTAGGATTGTGTACATCAAACTTAATTACTGGATTCATGAATGATTGACGATCAATTGTGTAATTTATATTCTAAGAAAATAAAATGGACAAAATTTACACACACAAACAGAAAAAATTTAGTTATGTTTATTTGTCACTTTCTCAATTTGACAGGAACAGGAAGAGAGGTAATTTATAGTAATAAAAGTAAACGGAAATACATAATATCATGTGTTAACACCAGCACCAATTAGCATTTAATAACGATAAGTTTGTAAAGTATAGATATAAATACCTAAACAGTAATTATACAATCAAATTATTGGTTCTAGCGAAGTCTCAGAGTCTCAAAAATCAACTGAGCTATTTAAATATCGGATCGCTATAAATACTATAATCAACATATCATCCTGCCGTAATTTACATTGGAGAATTAATAATCGTTGATTGATTAAATATAAATTTCATGTAAACTTATATATTTTATATGTTACATTGGATTATGTGTGTGTGTGTGTGTGTATATATATATATATATATGTATATATATATATATATAATATATATATATATTTTATACGCGCGACTAATATTGATATGTATCAATATAATCCAAATATTTATTACCTAATAAGATATTGATACAAAATGTATTAAAGATGTCGTTGCCAAACATTTTTATCTGAAATTTCATTAAAAAATTTTTTTCGTGATATTTTACAAGATAAAAATTTAGAAAAATTTGTAATGGGATATCAATTCGATAAATCTAAATGTCATGAACAATATTATCGCGCGTAAATAACACGAGAATGAGATGTAAATTTTGAATAAAGAATTCTAAGTTACGCAAAGTGCTGCAGAATTCGCCAGCTATGAGACAACTAATAGGTGCGATCTTGCGACGTGTTAACTTCGAGTTTTACAAAGGGTTTTATAACATTAAACTGTACATGCACCCTCGTAATAACGCTTAGTAATCGGCTGATGATTCTCCATGCGTTGAATTGACTAAAACGACCTTTCTCCTTTTTATATATTTGTACAATATATTTTCATATTTGAAAAATATATCTCCCTGCCTATATGTTGTTAAACATCTTGCCTCATATAAAATGTTCAAATAATGGAAAATGTAAAGGGCCACTTGCCTCTTACATAATTCAGTCTCTGGTACTCGCGTGAAAGTTCTTCTCTAGCATATGATAACTCTTTGAGTCAACTTTACAGGGCAAAACTGAACAAATGGATAACTATTCGACATAATACTCTTTTCTATACATATAATTGTAGAATGGCTTCTATTATATCAATTGCTTCTGAGATCTGCAATTTCGTAATACTATACCACATTGTATACTTTTGTAGAAATAGAATAATAAAAACCATTCTTATAACATGTGTGTAACGTCTAGCTTTGCCACTGAGCTTGAAGTAATTTCAGCTTGTAAATTTTTTAGCCTGCGTATTGCTGTTAAAAATTAAAAGATAAATGCCAAGCATCTTTTTTTTCTTCTTTTTTTTGTCAACATATATACATACAACGCATACACGATAATTTCGATAATATAAATTTTTATCATAATAAAAATTAAAATTTTTGCGACGAGTAACTTAAAATATCTCAATATCATGCAGCAAAGATAAACTAAATTAAAAACAACAATGTGTGATGTGAATATGATTATATGTATAACACAATAATGGTATATTAATTACTACTTAGAATTAATTACGACGTGATGATAATTCCATAAACATTTATGTAGAAGGATATGCATTATTTCATTGTTAGTAAGATATAATCAAATGCGCTAATGATTTATTCGTCGTTCAATGTTTACGATAATTGTATAATATCACGTAATAATAAAGATTATAATTTCTTTTAATTCGTGTTAAATTTACGCAATTAATGAGTCCTCAGATAATTTACATTGGATCATAATCGCGTATGTATAATTGAATCGAGCACGAAAGTTTTCTCACGCCGCACGATTTTGTGCATAGATTCAATTCACATTTCGATTCACGATGAACGAAATGCTAAAAATACATCTTTCTATCTACATTTTTTTTCTACGAAAGGAAATCAATAATCGTAATTTCTCCTGCCATAATAATCGTAAGAGGGAAGCACATATTAATATCCACTAGTGATTCATTTTCTCCTCACAAAACTCCTATGCTGCCATCGTTTTACATACACGTTTTTATGACTACCGCAATCGTTATCCTTCGTATAGTCTATTAATTATAAAAGCATCAACTTTCATGCATTGTGTCCATGTTCCAGACAATGTACACATTTGATGAACAAGTAAACGCGACTAATTAGATTATGCTCTTTCGAGTTTTTCACAGTATGTATATATTTTTATGATACATTTTTTTTATCTATATAAGGCATAATCCCAATTCTTCCAGGTTTAATATACATTTATGTATAAAATACACACAGCAATAATTCCTGCCAGATTTGTTCCCGCATAATACACAAGTAGTATGACGCATATTACAGAAATTACATGCATTTTAAGAGTTACAGGAATGCTGCTTGTCGTCGCCTCTGAGTTATTGGCTTAGACTTATACCGCTACTAGCTGCCTCGCAATAATTAAGAAAAATGATTCATTTCTTTGTAAGTATATTATTTGTTATTATTGTATATTATTTGCATTTTTCTTTTACTGCATATCATTTTTTTTATATATAAATTCCAATTGATAAGAATTTATATCGCGGTATTGAAATATTTCTTATCTAAATAAAAATTACAAAATACTGATAAATGCTTCAATTTATCCTTTCGAATCGTTTTCTGAACACATGTCTTTGACATATATATATATATATATATATATGCTCTTAAAACACGTTATGCCTAGGGTTGAGTGCTAATGGAAAGTATTTCGATATACATAATTGTTTAATGTTGAACCCTGTGTTTAAATTGTAGCCCAGGCGGAAAATGTAAGATTTATTATCGTCAATTGAATCAATCGAAATAAACGGTAACAAGTTTTTGCGCGAAGCTTAAATTCTTGCACATTGTGCCTTGAGACTGTGTTCTAGACCGAACCGTCCAATAATCCTCTATTGGAATGCAGGAAAGAACGTTGCATTGGGTTGCTGCTGCTGATTCTGTGGTAGAGATTGCACCGGTGACATATATCCCATTCCTGATGCTACAGACATACACAATTTCATCCTTAATCACCCCGCATGTTCTCGCATACAAATTAAGTGAGACGGCATTCGGATTATAATAGCTAATTTGGAAATAATTTGAGATTTACAAACGATTACGTTTCAATAAACGCTACGCTATCTCAGTCTTATCGGAAAACGTTAACTTTATCAATATACAGAACTTAATGGAAAAGCGACTGTTACATCAATCTAACAGGCCGTTAAGAAATTACTTACGTCCTATCTTGATTTGATGTTGCGGGCTATTGCTAGCCATTTGGTTCATCGTCGGTGCTGGGCCACTTTGTTTCGTTTTACTACCCATTATGTTATCGAGATCGATATTCAATCCCGAACTAGCCCAGGTCGAACCGACTGGCGTAGACGACGTCGTATTACTAGACGGTTGATTTCTAGCATTGATGGATGTAGGTGGAAGAAGATTCGTCGGTGACAATCCGACTGATCCTAAATACGACACTAATTTTAGTTCGTAGCACACCTTGTAATTGTTATCTCGTATCTGTACATGAATCTACATAAAAATTTCCAACACAAATTTATATTTAAAAAAACATTCTATTATATTCTTCAATATTCTATTAAAATTTATAATAGAAAATACATTAAATTTTATTTAATGTAGTTACAATTCTACATATTGTTTAATTATTTTAAAATATTTAAATTAATTAAACAATGCGTACTCTCCACAAAGTACTATAAATAAAAGCATTGTATTACAAAACGATCTTTTATGTTGTATAATGTCATATAAATATGTTAAATACGTTGACCATTTTACCCTATGGAAAATTGTTTTCAACGTCGTTAGCAAGATCGTTATTGCTAATTAACATGTTGCTATTGCTAATATACGAATTTCGTATGGTTTAAATGGGTATCAATTCAAATTTACAATGATAACAAAACTTCTTTGTATATAAATTATATTACATAATCCATTTTGTAGTTTGTAATTTTCGCAAATAGTAAAATGAACTCAACAAAATATGTTCTACGAGAAAATGTACATACATAATCTTTACATAAATGATTACAATACTGTAAGAATAAAAAGTTCTTTCCAATAATATTGGAAAAATTGAAAGTCTCTCGATTAATCTACACAGAATTAAAAGCGGAGGTTATAATCAAATTGACGAAGGATAGCACTTTCGCGTTTAAAGCCCTGCAATTTGCGTCGTGTTCGCCATTGACGACATTTTGCGACAACAGAAGCCATTCTCTTATTTCCATCAAGGGCTCAGACAATTCGTCGATGATGGCATCCTTCGGCACCGCAATAAGTACGGATCCGATATTTTCCGTAACGGCTAATCTCACTGTCGCTTCATCGTGATTCCTCACCGTCCACAAAAGCTCCAATATTTCTTTGCCCATCTTCGATGCCAGCGGACAATTTTGCGCCGCTAACATTATGGCAGACAGTGTTTTCAGGAAACGTAGCAATAAGATATTTTCCTGATCCGCGTAAATTTTCAAGCCGCTCAGCTTGAGGACATCTCGACGGCCAAAGCCGTGCAAAAGCGGATAGAAAAATGAAGACGCTACATTTCCAAAGTGATTAATGCGTAACTTGGGGGACTTGGAATTATGCGCAAATCGTCTCGTACGCGACGCGATTCTTTTGTCGACAATTTCTTGCCAATCTGCAGATTGATTTTCCGACGCTTGTAAATCAATGTCAAAGTCCTCGTTTGACCACACTTGTTGTTTTTTATTTTCTTGCGTATCGATAAAAAGTGATATTCGGCTCGGAATTCGTTTCTTCTTAATCGCGGTATCTACGGTAACGTCGGCGCTATCCGCGTCATCGACATCGATTTTTGATAATTGCTTGGCAGACTCGGCTAATATATCCAGGAACAATAAGCGATGACTCAGTGAATACCTGCCAACGTCCTCGTAAAACTCTTTACAGAGAAATTCGGCGCACTCCTTCGGGCGCACAGTTACAATCGCTACGCAACATTTGAAAATCACCAGTTCAAAGTTCTCCATATAAGAATGTTGCTTTAGCGTGACGAGAAGCCGCAGAAGTTCTAACGCGAAGGACACATCGTCGTTCGGCAGTTGTGTTAATATTAGTTCTTCGCAGACCAGCATGGATTCGGAGAAAATTTCGGGATTGGAGAAAGTACGTTCATCCGTTAAATTATCGCGCAAGTCTCGCAGGTACGTCGGGCGTGTCTTACTGGACGGTTTGTCATCGTTCATATCGTAAGGAACCAAGTCATCGTCGCTGTCTAGATCTGAACCGTCGTTGCATTTTGGCTTCGCCTGTTGCTTCATTTCATCCTTCTTCGTTAGATCATTTCTTATCGCGCCATTTTTCGACAAGTGTGTGCTCTCTTCAGTTCTCTCGTTCGACAGATTTTCAACGCCGGGTAAAATACCGCAGTCCACGCCCAATTCGTAGATCTTTCTGCTACTTAGAGAATCGAAGACAATATTTCCGGTTATTAAGTCGCCGCTTCGCTCGTATTGTTCTTTCACATTTACAGCCGTTGCATTTACAGGCGTATTCAGATCCTTCAGAGATTGAAGCAATTCTAACACTTGCGCAGGCATGTTATCGTAGTCGAACTTTAATTTCGGTGCTTTATCAATATTACACAAAGAATTCGTGCAAATCTCGGCGACCATCATGCCCATCGCTCTTAAAGTTATATTTGTGCACTCGAGATGGACAGATACTCCGGAAAGCAACAGTTTCTGGCACTGATCTCTTTCGGTATTACTTAAAAGATCTTTACAACTTTTTACACACAGAATAATCAGCTTCGTAATGTATTTGTGCTGTTCTAAAGACGCATGATTAAAAATACTTTTATCCCTCCAAATTTCTAAAAGCTTGATTAGTAATTCTGATAAAGGATTATTATTTTCGTTCGAGAAACATGACAAATAGGAAATCAAGTTCACGACCAGCTTTTCGTCCTCGTAATAACGCATTAAAGGAATTTTAATTGTTAAAATAAATCTCCAATTCGGTTCTGTCAATAAATTTCCGAAAATAGGACGCACACCGAGTTCAGAATCGCAACGCTTTAAGAACAGAACAGCTACGTATTCAATGGCGACCGAATCGAATCCGCGAAATATATCTTCGACTAGTTCGTTCTTTTTGCTTTCGAGACACCACTCTTCTAAAATATCGGCGAAACACGTAAAATCACACGGCTTCAAGTTAATTACGACCTTGCTGAGTAAAAATGAGAGTGCGGATGTTCTTGGCTTAATATCATATTTGCATAACTCATTGATAAACGATATCGCGCAAGATATGTGAAAACAGAGCGTTTTCACGTAAACTTGCGGCGTGTAAGATTTAGGCGTGTCGAACTGCAGTTTATTTGATACACGACTGGGCAAGGAGATCAACATTTGTGTCGTACTTCGCCAAGTCTGATCGAGTTCTTCCTCCTGCATATGAGAACGCGCTCTACACGTGTCCAATATTCCCGAAAATATCATGTCACTCTTTAACAGGCTACTCAATAACGTTGAAATAACATGAGTTTTCTTCTCATCCTTAGACTCATTTAATGCGTTAGTTAAAGCTCTTAAAGCTTCCGATAACATGACGACCGTTGCACCATCGACGATTATCAATTTTTCGATCAAGGGATCCAGGCCATCCTCATTTAGCGGCCAATCACGATCAAATTTACCAATTATTTCCTCCAAAATTCTTCCGTACAATATGGCATCCACTTTCGCATCGCAATCGAGACCACTGTACTTTTGAGGAGTAACAGGCCCCGGTAAAAATCTGATGTAGTTCGAAACGGACGATCTTATTCTTTCCAAATCAGCGCAACTTTTAATATCGCATATAGTGCACAATACTTCCAATAATAGATTGGCGGCATTATTGGAGAGATTCTCGATCGACGCGACGTTCTCTTCGTATTTACAGGCTGCAAGGAAAGACTATCTTGGGGGACTTACATTAGCTTTAAACTCCGAGGATATATACTTCACGCACAGATTTCTTTCACGGAAACGCATGCAACAACGATTAGAAACTCTACATTTATTATAACTAATATATGATTAATAATGTTAGAGTAGCTCAGAAATAGCCCAATATTGTTTAATCTTGGGATCAATACGATATATTACGTATCATGCATCATGGTACATAAATATCATGTATGTACGAGTTACATTTAATTTATAGTTGCAAGGAAATACTGCTAATAAAAGTTTTGCTAATCGTGTAATTAAAGAAATCAGTCGAGTTATTGTTTCTTAACCGCGTACATACTCACCTGCGTAATTGACAGTACTGGTAGGTGCGTTGTTCATCCCCATAAAAATGTTCGAATTATTAGAGCTGTTTATTCGCCCGTCAGGCCTCATGGCTGGGGCATTCAAACTGTCCAAGTCCGACAAAAGATCCGTATTTAATGTCACTAAAAACAAAAATACAAAATTATTTTTATTTTAACACAATTTTGTGAAATTCTCAATTTTAAGTAAAAATTTGATCAAAAAAAAATTGCTATTTGTTAAATTAAACTTCAATGTTCCTGTGCGATTATTTCAACAATCTAACTAATGTATAATCCTCTACCTGTGTTATTATTTGTGACTTGATTATTGGGACCTTGCGATGATAAAGAATCAAATAGATCGTTAGACGTCTTTTGAATAACGGGGGTTTCGGTGAACGCTGTTGTGCCTGCCGTTTGCATTGTATTGGCGTACATTGCGTTACTATTATTCATATTATTTGCTGCTGGATTATTCACAGTCGGTATTGCTACGCCCATCAGATTGATTTGCGACTGCGGCTGGCTTGGAGGATTAGATATAGCGACATTATTAAAGGCAGACGTGAAATCGGCAAACTCGTCGTTGCTGTCTTTCGTCTTAACCGTCGCGGGATTATTAAACGCGCTAGTAAAATCGCCAAAATCTGCATTCGCATTTTGCGGCGGTTGAGCAAGCGATTGAGTATTCGCTCGGGGATTGAAATCGTCATCATCTAGTCTATTATTATCACTCTGCGATTCAAAAATGTCGTTTAATATGTCATTTTTGGTCTTCTGTTGATTTTTCGGCGATGATAAACTATTTTTTTGTTGTACTGGTGTGCTATTCTACAAACAGAAAAGGATACATTCTAATTAATTTATAGTTATATCTATAAGACGTGTGAATATAGTTTTGTGACGCATTATACCTCATATTAAATACAAAAGGTTTATCGACAAAATAAAATTAATTCCTTAAACTTACATTAGATTGTTCTTTTCCATAATTTGCCGCCGCTCCAAGATCTACTTTCTTGATAGTCCTTGCCGTCCGTGCCGGAGATGCATTTGTAGAAGGTATTGATGTTTGAGCAGTTTTACCAATTTGATTTATATTGTCCAACGTATCTCTATACTCTCTTCCACCTTTCTTTGGGCTTGTTTCATTGTCCGAGTCTTCTCTTTCGCCATCGTCGCTGTAATATAAAAATATAAAAGTTATGTAAAGAAAAACAAGGTGCAAGTAGAAACTTGTACATTGCTTCCTCATATTTTTTAAGTAAGCAAGTAGAAACCTGCATTGCTTCCTCTATTTTAAGCCATAATTATTTATATTTATTTATTTTGGCTTTCTCATAGAGGAAGCAATCAAAATTATGGACCTTTAACCGCATATAAAGCTGAATCTAATCAATCAAATGTTAAAGAATTATATATGAAATTGGGGTAGAAAAGACTGAAAAATATAATAAAATTAGAAATAGATCGATATCTCCAAATTTGCGGAAGTTAAAGCATAAACAAACAATTCTGCAAAAATTCAAAATTTTATTTTAAAAAAACCCCTTAATTATTAGCAATTTTTATTAATTCTATTATATTCTTCAGTTCTTTCTACCCCTATTTCATATATAATTCGTTAAGATTTGGTTGATTAGTTCTGGAGTAAAAGAATTAAATTTCTATAACTCCAGAACTAATTAACCAAATCTTAACGAATTGTATATGAAATAGGGGTAGAATTTTCCGGAGAGTACTATAGAGTGTGTATTTTTTCGTTACCGATGTTCTGGAAACCGATTTTTTAATTTTTCTAATTCTTACAGGTAAAAGAATTAAAAAAAAAACGCTTTCCAGAACATCGGTAACGAAGAACTATACACTCTATAGCACTCACCAAAAAATTCTACCCCTATTTCATATACAATTCGTTAAGATTTGGTTAATTAGTTATGGAGTTATAGAAATTTCGGTAAATTTGGCACATACACACACACACACATACACACACACATACATACATACAGACATTTTTTAAAATTGCAATTTTTCGACGTTTTAGAACATTCTGAACACGTTCAGAAAAACAGAAAAAAATTTTTTTTTTACGAAAAAGCTTCCTCTATGAGGAAGCAAAATTTATTTGAGCTACATGTTTCTTTTTAAACGTTCACGTGCGATAATCAGAAACGCGAATATTAGAATAACATATACCTGTTATTTGCATCCTCAAATCCTTTTCCACGATTGGAATCCCAGTCGTTATACGTCTCTGCACCAGATTTATTCCACTTGGGACTGTCCATCCATCTGTCCCCACCCCCAAACCTCATTCCCATCGCTTCGCTCGATAAGCCAACATACTTGTCTTTATTTTTCTTAGCCTTCTTCCTTTCATCCCTGAGTTTATCGTCGTCCTGGATGAAGTCTATTAATTCCCTAACTTTGTGTCTAATGTTTATTCCTTGATCTTTACCGAACTCGTCGATATAGGTGTAATTTTCTAAAGACCTGAGGTCGTAGATGTGCTCGCGTGACGATGTGACGACCCGTTCCGAGCCATTACGAACTAAGTAATTAAGGAGGAGCAATGACTGTGAAAAAAAAATAGAGATTAATGAAAAGCTAATAAAGTACGAATGGAGAATGAAATGTTTTTATATTCATGTGCATTTTGTTTACTACTTCGTAATATGATAATGATCCTTCTCCATCGATATCTTCCATACAATAAGGTTTATTGTTTCTCCTCGAATGCGATGTAATAATTGCGAGGAAAAACGATCGCGTACCTTGTACGTTCGTCGCCAATTTCGTTTATTCTCTTGCAACATCCTTTTCCAGAGCATGGACATTACCTCTGGAAATTGCTCGTACGTGAATGTGGCCTGAGCCAGTTCTTGCATCATTGCCCCTTAAAAAGTAAATTGCGCATTCCGTATAATTAATTCACCAGGTATTCCACGTAAAGTGCATAATGGTAAAGTGCTATTGTCGGAAGCGCGGATCGTACCTGTGGGACCCCACGCGTCGTCGTTAGTTGCCTCCCGAACTTTGGCCTCCGTTTCCGTATAATTCATCACGACATTCGTTCTACAAATGCAATATCATAATGAATTTACACACGTACAAATCTGCGACGTATGCAAAATACTACAAATTACGAATAATCCATTATATTAAATTAGACGTGCAATAATGCCGCATTACACTCGTCGTATCACGTAATTATTTCCGCCCCCCCCCCAAAAAAAACAACGCCCGATAAAACGTGTAATACCCATCGCGTGGTGGTAAGTGTTGCGGTCTTACGTGTAACGTATGTACGTAGCATACAATACTGTTTATATCTTCGCCCACAGATAGCTTTTACAGCTGGATCACGCAAAGGGTTACTTACAATAATCCTTCTATTATTACACTATTTATAAAGAATAATCAAGTATAGATATAACACAACGATATCTCTCTCTCTCTCTCTCTCTCTCTCACTCTCTTCCTCTTTTATCTTCTTTTTTTTGCCGTATTTGGTCCGCAAACACATTAGCGTAAGTGAAAAGCGCATTCATGCGACTACAAAAATGCATAGAGCCGTGAATTACGTAAATGATTACAGTTTAAAGCCATTATAGGTTTACGAGGTATCTCAGGCGGTCTTACTATATCGGAACCTGACCCGAGATTAATTTACCAAGATCAGTTTACGAACGTAACTCGCGTACTCTTAATTAATTTATCAAGATTATTAATTCGCTGCAACCCGAGTTACCTGGCCACGCATCCTTTACGAGTATGATTAAGCACGTGATTGTGAAAAATGTCCGTATTAACTTTCAACACAAGTATTTCTTATTAATCGCGCAATTAATTATATATTCGATTAAAAATAAGTTAAATAGACACGTTAAACTGCATTAATTTATCAATCACTCTCGACTTTCCAAAAAACATATTAATAGTTCGGAAGATTTAATTATTAAATAAAAAGAAAATCAACAACATTATTAGCTCATTATTGTTTCAAAGACATTTACTGATTACTTTGAGAGAGAATATGCATTTAGTGCTTATAATTTTAAAATATAGACTTGTTCAGTTATTTTCAGTTAGTATCGTTTTCAACGAATATACATATAAATAGAGATTCAGCTCGTACTAAAACACAAAATATACAAAGACAGATAAAATTTCGTAAGAATAAATCAACAATTTTTGTTAATTTATATAGATAAATTGTATTATTCTTCTTAACATTGCCATTCAAGTAAATCATTTAGAATGGCCGGTTAAACTGCGTATTTACTTAACCATATTTATCAATTAGGAACAAGTTAATATACAGACACGTTAAAATGCATTAACTTGTTAGTATCTTTCGACTTTCCAAAAAAGATATTAACAGTTTATCCGCAGGATGTAATTATTAAATAAAAAAGTCAATAATTTGATTAGCTTATTACTGTTTCATACTACTGATATTACTGTGATTACTTGAAGAAAAATATGCATCTAGTATTTAAAATTTTAGATAAAATTCGGTTATTTTCAGTTAATATCATTTTCAACAAATAAATACAGAATTTTTCAGTTTTTACTTTTGCATTAAAAGACAAAATGGAGACAACATTTCGTAGGGGTAAATTTAAAATTTCTGTTAACTTGTATAGAAAAATCGTATTGTTCGTTGGTAATAATACCTCTATTCAAACAAATTACAGATTGACCATTCAAATTGTATGTGTGATAAATGATAATTTCTGTATCTAGACTAGACGACAGATTTATTAGACCATTTTGCTTCCTCATAGAGGAAGCTTTGTTTTCGTAAAAAAAAAAAATTTTTTTTTTGTTTTTCTGAATGTTTATCTGTACAAACATGCAGAAGCTGGCAAATGGTAAAAGCTAATACGAAGAACGAAAGAGTACCCGAGTCGAAGACTTTCGTAATTCTAGACGAGTATTCGAGCGCGACCGATAAGAATCGGAATGTCATATCGCGCGAATAAACTTCTCCGTCGTGTCTCCCCTGCGTGCCCGAGGCATTAATTTACTTTACCAATCACGAGTGTGATCAAGCAAGAGATTGCGAAAAATATCTGAGGGAAAAAAAAAAGAAAAATAAGGATCCTTAAAATTTAATCAGGAGGAAATAACTCCTAGGAGGTGAAGCAAACTGAAATGGGCTAATTAAACGAATTGAGAATTTTGCTTTCGAGCTCTCGCCTTTTAAAATACACACTTTCTCCCACGATTCTCTTAGACGAATCGCTCCGAATGTCGATTCGCGAATTAAACTGACGACACGAGTCCGGTGATGGATAATTCGAAAGACGAGGGGACGGGAGGCCCCGAAAAAATCTGGGAGGAGCCGCATTTCGTAACGTTTTTGTAAGCGCAACGGAGCACTTGTTTTGTAAGCGTTTAGGAAAAAGCGCTTATACAAAATAAATACGCGCGCACCTGCGGCTGGTCGCTGGCGGGAAGAGAGGAGGAGGAGGAGGAGGAAGGTGAGGGGGAGAAGAGGGGGGGACCTGCGCCATCCGTCATCAATTCCACGATTGTTTTCGCATCGTTTATCGCACGCCGCACTATCGAATCTCTCAAGGTCGCGTCATAAAATTACCCACGTCGTTCCAGTTTTACGAGTTCTGCTCTCTCACCCTCCTCTCCCGACTTCGCCGCTCTCCGCCGTCTCGCCGACCGACCTGTCGCGGGCGACCGCATCCTCTCTCGCGCCGAACGTGTGATCGGCCGAAGCGAGGATTTTTCCGTTTTCCTCGTATTCCCTCTCCTACCCCGATGCGAGAGGAGCGAGGATCGACGGAGGATCGCGCGCGCGAGACACGTACCCGAAATAAATTCTAAAATCGAACGTGTCGCTCGCGTATACCATTTTTTCCACGATTTCGCACTATCGGCGCGGGGGGAGGGGGAGGGGGAAGGACGGAAGAAGCCCGACCGGGAATCACGCAGCGTGGAACGGCGCCGCGCGACGCGGCGCCCGGGAAAACGAAGAGAGAGCAAGGTTAGAGGCGCGAGCTCGCGCCGAGGAATCGGACAAACACGGGACTTACGCCTTGTCCATCAGCTCCCGCACTTTCCACATGTTCATCATGTTTGCGTTGTCACTGCCTGTCTCGCGTTACGATCGTCACCCTCGACGCGCGGTACTCCTCTCGACGGGATCGCTATCTGCAGCACGTCGCTGAGAACGTTCACCAGATGTTTCCCGGAGCATCTGTGATACCCATTACCCAGTAATACCCACGACGGCCGAGCGGAACGTCACCAGGCGGTAGCCATGTTATCCCTTCCACGTTTACGGGCACCTCGCGCCTCCAGCCTCGCGCTCGCGCCTCGCCGCGATCACAGGGGTCTCCCCGGTCACCCCGTGTTTTTATCACGCCCGTAGACTATGGAGATTTGAGAACGGGAAAACTATTGTAAAATGGCGTATCACTGGCGTATGTATGGATGGATGTAATTGTAAACTTTAGGCCCTGCGCCTGCGCACAATAGAACACGTATTAAGAATAAAAATAAATAAAATTAAATATTAGGATATATAAATATAGAAATATTCTTGTAATAAATAGTAAATGTTAGGATATGTAAAAAAAAATGTAGGAATATATTCCTATATTATATCTTACATTTTATTATTTTTTATTGCTACGTTTAATTACATTTATCATTTCTAATGTTTATATATATATATATATAATATTATATATATATATATATATATATATATATATATATAATATTTAATTCTTATTCTTAATATGTGCTCAGGACTTGTATATTTATTACGTTTTATCGAAAGCGGCGACCCTTCGATTGTGATACGGAGGTTGCTTTGGATATAACAAACTGGTCCATATAAATTAAAAAAGAGAAGTTATTCGAAAAGAAAAGAAAATTGACATTTTTGTCGATGAAATATGTTGTAAAAAAGTATTAAGTAGGTACACACAAGTCATTTTGTAAGGACGTCCGTCAAATGCGAATTATCATTTGTATTGCGTTATGTATATTCTTTAAAGAAAAATAATATAAATTTTGATTTCATAGCAATTGAAATGACGGTTTGTTATGAAGCGCCTGAGTTTGAATTTGATTTTAAGTTAAGAGATAGTTAGAATATAATACTCTATTATTCAATGAGTGATTTATCTATCAATTTATTAGCTCATTTAAATTGTTCATTGTTTTATCCATAAATAGTAACAAAATGTAATAGTGCAGGGATAATCAATTTTATCTTATACAGTTAATTATATTTTTAATAATTTATGTCTTTAAAATACGACATATAGGTACACAAGAAGCATACAATTAGATACGATTAATAGTTCGTTTGTTGTCTGAAATGCTTCTGCAGTTTGTTCTGTTTGACTTGTAGCTGCGTTGAGTACTTCGCTTGGATTCGTTGGAACTTCTGAATGTCTCGCTTTGTCATACGGGCGGCCTCGAGTTTCTTTTCCACGGTACCGAACGATGCATCCTTTATCATCCGCTTATGCGGCCAATATTTCAAGTTCTTTATCGTCGCTGCAGTTCCTACAGGTACATTCTGCTTACAGTAAAGTGCCAAGGCACGATGGATGACCAACTTGCCAGACGGTAATTTCATCATATAGGCCTCGTCATCTAAAACTTCCGGCGATTCCGGCGATTCTTCATCCGGATTGGCATTCTCAGCATCTGGATAGCTGGACGAGTAATCATAGAAAGACAAATATTCAAGCATCGCCTCTCCTTCGAACAACATTTTGCAGTGGCCCTTGTCGATCATATGCATTTTCACTGCTTCTGAACTTCGCATTTTCCTTCCTGTAAAAATATGCAAATTTTAATTCAATTTCAAGTTTACTCAAATCACGATTTTTTCTTAGTTTAGTTCAATTTTCTAATTTAAATCTTTTTATTTTAATTCTAATCAACATTTTAAGAACGTTTGCAACAAAGTGTTTAATAGAATGTAATGGAAAAGAGTAGTTGATTGAATAAAAGAGTATTATTCGTCTACCTGAGTCGTTACACCAAATGCACTTCAAGTCGGTACAAATTTTCTCTTCCAAGTACTTTAACAGGCCGTTTAGATCCACGCAGTACTCAAGATCGGGTATGAAAAACGAATGTTTCTTCATCATGTGTCTCGTATTGCACATTAAGGATTTACTACGCTGGTCGCAGAACAGACAATTGTTTTCATAGATCTGATACTTTGAGTCCTCAAGCCACTCGTCCGAATCCAAAGATTCTACATCCGAATCCGTTTCGATTTCCTCTTCGTTCTCATTGGACATGTCCTCTTCGTTCTTAACGGATATATCCTCCGTGCTCGTTAATTTTTTGCCGAAAACTACGGTTTCATCCTTTTGCTCCAGATTCTTTTTATGAGCCTTCGAGGCTAGATGATTCTTGTACTGTTTCTGACTGCCAAACTTCTTTCGGCAGACTTCGCAGAACTGCTTTTCCTCAGTCTGTTCCGCAATATTCTCGCGATAAATCGCTTCTTTCGTCTGAAAGTCTTCGAGAGTGATCGGTGGCAATCCACTCACTGTTACATGTATGTTGTACCGGTGCCATTCGGAACGATAATGATTCCTGAACATTACCAAATCTGTGAACTTTACTTTGCACGTCCAACAAGTAAAGTGCTCTTCCTGCTGAGAATTCTCCATCGTATTTTTCCTTCTTGAGCAAACTCCAGTTAATGTGTGCTTAATGGGAGATTTCTGTCGTATATAAAAAAAAATATATAAAAACTAAATTAACTTAACTGACGATAAAAAAAAGTTCCGTAATTGTAATTTAGCTTCCGATTGAAATAAAAAATGTTATTTCTCGCTGTAACAAATATATTTCTATTCCTGCTAAAAGATACACAGAGCTCGATGAAGGATAAATTTATTCTGTTGTATTCAAAAAGTCCATTTTATTAATTAACTCAATCAAAATCATTAAAAACTGCGTACTTTAGATAAACAACTCTTTTTACTCGTTATCACGCGATAACGAGTAAAGTGAGTTGTTTATCTGTGCGAAAGTAACTTGATGAATCCAACATAAAGATTCTCGGTGCGTGTACGTATGTACATACGTACAATTACCACGTGGTGTTTTAAAGGCTAGGCGAATTTAAAGGAGAAAGTTTCGTTGTTGAATCGTCAATTATACGACAATTACCGACTCACCTAATCCGATATTTTTAAGAACGTTTAATTCTTGCAAAGAGAAACCACTCAATCTCAAAAAAATCTCACAACTGCGACACACGTACCAGATGCACTGAGGACGTGCTCACACGTCAATCGAATCGATGTCATTGCTACGTCAGTGTCGCCAATATACGGTGTTAGCCAGAAGTACCGCTTTATTTCGCGCATGCGTCCTGTATCAAATTAATATAATTACACAAGCTCACAAAATAAAAAAAGTGGCCTGTTTTTTTAGCTTAAACACCCTCAAAATTTCGAGTAAATCGCAAAAAATTGCTAATTTTTAGCTAATTTTTAGCTATTTTTTGCGATTTACTCGAAATTTTTAGAGTGTTTGGGCTAAACAGACTTCAGATTCGGATTCAGCGCGTCAAAATACAAAATACATAAAGATAGGTGAGTCTGGTAAAAAAAGAACAGACCACTTTTTTATTTTGTGTGCCTGTGTTATTAATATAATAAATATATCGATAATATAGTAATTGTATATAATTAAGGTTGTATAATATAAATTCCTCTTTTTCTTTTCACGTCGGAGTAGAGCTCTCTGGAGAGAAAAAGAGAAAAGGTGAACCGCGCAAGAAAAAGTTAAACGCGACCCAGGCCTAATGGCGCTATCTGAATTATTTTTCGTGCATCATGACTGTCGGCGCGTCGTGTGATAGTGGTATCACTGCCGTTGTCGGATTCAAGATGTAGGGGAGCCTGGGGGAGCGCGTTTAAATTGCCTGTTCCACCATACACAACGATGGCAGATTTTAACGACGGGGTGGACGGAAAGCTGGCGTTTAGAATGCGAAAGGTCAACCCGGAGCAATTTCACACGCTTGTAAAAATGCACCTGTCCTTCGAATTGGATCTCAATACGGAAGAGTGAGTGATATATACCCGTTGTTTTCACGACTATCCGTATATCCCACGATTGGTGTACCGTTGACACCGCTTCGATTCACAACAAGATTTCTGATACCGTAACTTCGTTCTTCGTTCGTCTCGTAATTTTTCGCCAGTTTTACCGATAACGCTCTCAACCGCCAGCTTATTTGTCTTATTTGTAACTGACAACTTATAAGCCATTCTCTGTTACATTCTTGTTATAAAATATAAAAGTGTAAAATTGTATTATTTGTTTTGATTGATCCTGCTTTAGCAGCGATGGTACTACTGAGAAGGCAAGGTTGAAGAAATGGGGTCTACTAAGCTTCACCAAGAAATCCAAGTCTTCAGTTAATTTGGATAAAGGTACAGAAGGTGGCATGTTGTCTGAGGATGGTATCAATCACTTGACGCAACTGATAGATTATCTGTCTAAGGAACAAAGTAAGTAAACATATCGAATAATGAGAAATTCAAGAATGGAATTAAATATAGTTTTTATCTTGTAGATATCGCACAAGAGGGAATATTCCGACGAACCGGAAAGCTAACGAGGCAGCAAGACTTGAAAACGGCAATGTCTCAAGGCGTATTTTTAGATCTTGACGATGGTAGATTCAGTGTACACGATTGTGCCTCTGTGTTAAAAGGGTTCCTGGCAGAGCTATCTGAACCGCTCCTGACAGACCTACATTATCCGGCGCATTGTCAGATTGCTGGTAGATAAAAAAAAGAAATGTGTAGTTTTACCTGTGTATGCTACACACAACGTTTGCCATCACAATTGTATCGATTATTTGCAGAATTGTGCAGCTTGGATGCAAAAACGAACGACGCGAGATTATTGAGTTCCTTACAATTGTTGCTGCTGCTTTTGCCGTCCCCTAACAGAATTTTACTGAAAGCTATTCTCACCCTGTTGAATAAGACAGCGAGTTACGAGCATAGTAATAAAATGAACAGCGACACGCTGGCCACTCTCTTTACGCCACACCTATTGTGTCCACGAAAATTGTCACCCGAGGCTTTGCATATCAATTCTCAGAATCTGTCGTGTCTGGTCGCATACATGATTAGGAAAGGTACGGAGTTGTTTGAGATTCCACCGAAATTGGCTACAGATATAAGAGCGTACTGGTTGGAACAAGAGAGGAAATTATTGAGCCCTAAGAAGACTGATGTAAGTTTCAGACTAAAAAATAACCCTTTGTCCCGTTCTTGCGCGATACTATAAGAGATTTACAATTACAGCTGAACGAGTCGGTACCGGACGCAACTAGTACAGCCCACACGGTGTTCAGTTTCGTCGATCGTAAATTAACGGCGAAGGCCAATTCCACGCAAGACACGCAGGCAGCCTTGGCTCAGTTGTACGCACATATACAAGCCATGCCAGAATCTGCCAAAAAGCGACGACTTGTGAAACAATTTAACAAGGAAAATGGACAAGGTACACCTAGGCACGTGAAGAATTGTAAAACTAAGAGTCTCGGAGATTCCATCAAGAAACATATTTTTCAAAAGAAGAGTCACAAAAAGTTCGTCGACATTAATATCGGATGCAATATCGCTAGATCGAGCAGCGAAGAAAATATATTATCAACGGTTAGTTTCCTTTATCGTTCTATCGAATATTTTTCGTTATATATTTATTATTTGTTTGTGTATAACAACAGCACGTTTTATCTGTTTTTCTTTGCATGTACTGTATAGAAACTAGAAGATTCATTTCTTCCGACAAGAGCGGTCCTTAGCAAATCGAATGACGAACTTAGCACGGAAAACTGTGATACAATTAACAACGATCTTTTACATGCCAAACACATGAGTAGTATAGATAGCATTAAGAATGAGACTTTGACAAATTATAAAGCAAAAAAGAAGCTATCGATCGATGAATCTATAAACGTGAAAGAGGAGTTAGATGGAAAGGACACGCAGCATGACGCGAAACAGGATTTGGGTTCAATCGAGCTCAGTTTGAGTACAAGTTTGCAAGAAATTAATGTAATTATTAATGAGGACAGTCAATCTGACACTGGTAAATTAACGCGACCATTTAGCGAGCCACCCAACCTGTATTCCACTCGCAATGTAACTCACTGTGATAATTTAACGAATGACTGTATGCGGCGAAATTCGGAATCTACCCTCGCATCTATCGCAACAAGAAATACAGTACAAGTCTCTCCTTCAGAAACTTGTACCTTGAACGCAAAGTCATCCGAAACTACCTTGAATGTTGATTCGCATGCTGAAAGTGCATGTAC